>PNEQ01051235.1:0-18098 GCA_003012365.1 Medauroidea extradentata
TCATCATGTTTCGGATGTGCTCGTAGTCACGTCGGCCGCCCTCGAAGGGTTAAGACGCAGTTGGGACAGGCATCTATGACGTAGTTTCGGCGGTTTTCCCACTATGAGCCACCCGGGCTTTGAGTCATCGGCCAGCCCTCAAGGTGTTACGAAACAGCCGCCGACCACTGGCCTCCAGGAACATGGCACGCAACAATATCTTGCATACGTTTTTTTTACGGTCGCGTAAATATCAGTATAAAATTTTCTTAGACTTACATAAAACCTGTACTTACTAGCTACCATTGGCAGTATTCTAAGTGTGCATTATATTTATAAATACCGTATTTATAACGTTATATGGTGTTCTAGGTTAATAAAAATACAAAAATACAAAACTATTAAACGTCTAAATTTGGTAGATATTGTATCTTTATTACACTCATTTACATTCCAAGTCCCTAGTAAAAAACTTTTGTCACCATCAGTGCCCCCTCTAACCCAACGCCCGCGGCAATCCCCCCCCCCCCCTACCTTTTCCACCGACCATCCCTCTGGATACGCCCCTGAGTACAGGTCTCTATTGACAGTGGAGTGGCATGAATGTGTTGCAAGGTGAGCTGTACTTTGTGACGTCTGTACAGATTCATGAGTTGACTATCGGTAGTGGCCACTCTCGGGTTTGTACAGACGTCGCGAAATACAACTTACCTTGCAACACACCCACGCCAATGCCTATTTATAATTTGTTCCGGACAATCACTCAATTGTAAAATTATTCACGTGTCTTCCCAACCAAGATTTTTTCTCCATTTCATTGGCCTATGTATGTCACTGGAATATTTTAACGATATTCAGATAACACGAAGAAAAACATTCTTCTTCGTACTCAGAATCGCAAGGGGAAAAAAAAACTCCTGTGCCCTGTGGTCACGAACTTTGACACAGCCTTTCTTACAAAGATAACAATCATATCAGAACTTTTCCATATATATTATAAGGTTTAAGCATGACCTTTACTTCAGTGAAGTCCAACGTGCACATGTGCCAATGCAGCAAGAGCGAAACAAAAACGTAAATTATCCAGTGACAGAAAATATCTTAACCGTAGATTCAGTAACGTAAACTTATTTGTAGGTGTTATAACGTGCCCGAACTAGCTTAATTACGCTGTTCAGAAGACCACGAAACCTTAACATCCTGCAGTTGAAATGCTGGTTTTCTTATTTTTTAATAATCAATGATTTCTAGAGATGATGTTATATCGCGAAAATGTTTTGTTCCAACGTACCCTTGAAAAAAATTGCCGTTAATTGCAAAACATATTATTGGGTGACGTACGTCTGCCACAACGTAGATGTCTGCAGACCAATAACAGGCGTAAAATATTACAATAGCGGGATTCTTATTGGCTCAGTCAAGTAAGGTAACAACTCAACGTACAAACTAAAGCCAGTAATCTTCTGGTAAGCTGATCGTGCGTTGAAGCCCAGCAAACAGTCAAGTTTTCCCGCGACAAACCATCATTAGAGAAGATGAGTTATCGCGGGAAAAGTTGACTGTTTGCTAGGCTTCAATTTAATGTATTTATTTCTGACGCTTTCATTTCGTTACTCGTGAGTCCCTATTTGACTGGGCCAATGATAACTCTGGTGCGCTACTACTGGACGTCTGTGATTCGTCTGTATACGACTATGCCATATAACCGTTGGCCAATGATAGATTACGTAGGACGCCACACTAAAATAATTAGTTTGAAACGTGATTGCCATAGAGGTGAAATATTTAGGAAGAAGTCACGGGCATATGCCATTACAGTTTTAAATTGTTCCAGAAAACCACTCATAAAACCGAAGTCACGACAACCAGATTGGGCATTGAAACCGCGTGACCTTCATAGTACGAATCCATGTGCATAAAATAATCCGAGACAAAAATAACGTAAGCATATTAAATCAGAAGAAACTGATATCGACTGGTTGCCTCAGGAGTTAGTTTCAGTACCCGCCCTTATCCACATTGACAGAGTATCTGATTTTGGGTGAAAATAATTACGTACCACTTTGACCACTTTGTTTTATTACCTTACGTACAGGTCATCTGCGGCTCAGTTTCATGGTTACTGGCATTGTGTCTTTGTGTAGAGATATCACCACAGAATATTTAGGAATACAGAAGTGAAATAGTCGGCAGGAAGGCGAACTCAGTCACACACGCCAGCAAAATGGCTTCCCTGGCCAGCAACATGGCGGAAACACCTACTGCCAATCAGCGTGAGGCAGCTGCTCTGCTAGTCGGCAGCCCGGCCAATAGTAAACCTGTAGTAACATGCAGGAGCCAAACAGACACGGGGCTGGAGTCAACAGCCTCGGGCAGCCAATAAGCGGCCAAGTTCGCCTATATCAAACGAGCCGCCACGTCATTTCACGTCTGTATTACTATTTAGTCTGTGATATCACTCACTTGACTGCGCCAATCAGATCTAGGTTACAGCGATTACGCACGTCTGTTATTTGCGGGTATAATCCCAAGACGCTGATAGTTAAAAACATTCAGTCACTGACCATGAAGAAGTACAGATGTTCACAGAAGACTTTGAAACAAATTGGTTCAAAATTCTTTTCACTGTCTCTATACTCGATGACGCCTGCACAACCTCGTTTTCCGAGACAACATAACTAATGTCCACGATTTCACTTCAGCCAAAATCAGCAATGTTTCATTTTGTATTCTGTTGAAAATGACACAAAATTAAGCAAACGGTAATGTCTGAGGCAACAAAAAGGATTTTTGTGTTATACCCTACATCACGGTCTTAAAAACGCGTTTTCGAAAGTTTACAAGCCGGAGTAGAGTACGTTATTCACGTAACAAGTTTTTTTTTTTTTTTTAATTAATTACCAGAATGTTGATGAACACCTGTAATTTTATTAAGGTTTTTAAGATGGCGGGAATTAAAAAAAAAACATACATATTTTGTACCTGTTAAATACTTTGCAAAATGCGTCGTCCGCGGTACATTGTTTACGTGTTATTTTATTTATATTAAATAAAATATTCGTTTCGTGCTTCATTTTACGACATTTTGAACACAGATACATTCAGTTTTGGTTGTGTGTGCCGTATACATTTATTTGCGTCAAATGGTGACTTTCCTCTTCTGACCGCCGATTAGACTACCATGCTCTTGGGCACAGTTAAGTGAAGAGCTGATCGAGGTGAACATTTGGTCACGAGTAAAACGTCTCTAGGGCTACTTTTCGAACACCTTACTGGCACGGTCTAGAGAAATTTTTATCGCCATGTTTTTTTTTTTAAATTTTATATTTGTACCATATACGTATTTCTTTCTTATTTCAAACACAAATTGTGACTAAATTTTTGTCTTACGAATTTATTTATCTCTCACAGGTTTTGCGTAATAGGTTGTCAAAATCAAAATTTACATGTTACGCTTTTATGCACGACACTAAAACCAACTGGCATACCAACCAGAAAAAAAAATTCACTGTGAATAACAATGTCACATGCTGCAATTTCTCCTAAGTAGGAACGAAATAAATAAATTAAATTTTTCGTATTTACATTACATTTCTAAAATTTGAATAAAAAATTATAAAATTAATTATTATAACTATTATTTTAGTTTGTGGTTTAATGTAGGATACCTTGTAGCCGAAAACATCGTAATACAATGTGAATTTTTTTTTTTTTTTCAGTTCGGTATGTGAGTTGGCTTTAGTGTCGTCCTTAAAATTGTAACATGCAGATTCTGACCTTTTTTTTACGAGTTATTGGGTAAAACAATGAGAGATAAAAAAAATCAAAAGAGCAAAATTTAATCACAATGTGTAGGGACCTGAAAAATTCGCGATTTCTTTTACACATAGGCTAGAATTCAAGTAACTATAAGCTCGTGTCACTTTCACTATTGACCCTTGACTTATCTGACTGGAAGTCTCTGAGCCAATAATAAAACTATACCTTAACGTGCCCCATACCACTGTATCAGCGAGTAGCTAACAAACAACTGTTGCCTGCTTGAATATACAGATGTTCTAGGAGACTAGCCTTCAGGTCAGTGAACCCACGAATATTTCCGGTCTCTAACAATATGTATTTAAATAAGAAAATAATAACGGTTACAAATATAACAATTAAAATATGGTAATGTAAGCTGCTGTACACCGCGCCCTTAAGGGGTAATTTTATTATATGTTCAGTTTTTGAGCCATGACAATTGCTCAAATTGTATTGTCAAAATTTAATCTTCGACAAAGCGTAGGGTATAGCCATAAATAATAATATAATCTTTCATTAATCTGTCGTGTAGAATCATTGCAGGAGATTATTGAAAGTTACTGTAAAATTCTCTTGCAATGATTCTGCATGACAAAGTAGTAAAGATTCCGTTATTATTTATGTCAAGCAGTGTACCAAAAATATATTCTATGCTTTGTCGAAGAGAAAATTTTGATAGTAAAATTAGAATAAATGGTATGGCTCAAAAACTGAAAATACAGTGAAATTGTCTAACACTCCCCCTTAAACTTAAATTACGTCTTACATATACCCTATCATACCCTACCCTCGTAAGCTTTCAAAAACGCCTGAAGGTATTGACGACCCCTTCTGGAATCGATCATGAATCGTCTTGGTGGAGGTGACCGCTCTAACCACTACGTGCACAAAACTTATGTTCAACTAAGAAAAAAATTAGACCCTGCTCTTATCCCCCCCCCGCCCACCCCACACTTCCGCAACCGTAAACCGAACGCGGTGGCTCAAAGGGTGGACTCGCAATCTGGAGGACAATTGTTCAGTTCTAGACTTAGGCCACCCTGATGGCGGTATTCATAATATTTCCAGACGGACGCTGGGATGGTTCCTTACCTAGACCCAGAGACCTGCAAATTTTTCGTTGTTATCTTGACAGCACGTTGTACTCCAAGCAACTGTGTGTTTGTCGTACTTCTGTTGTAGGCCGGCAGTTTGTGTGGCACGCCTAAAGGTCTTTTACTACTAGAGGCACGAGTATTTCGCAAATTCATCTAGCAGCAGCCTAGACTTCTCAGACCTATACACACACTGGCCAAAGTCAAATATCTGTTGGCTTCTAACAGTAACACGTGTTACCAGCACGACTTGTTTCCTTATTTATCACTGGCTTGCAGTCGTCAAAGATGTGTTGAAACAGGTGTCGTCTAATCACAGAAGGAGTAATGAATAGGGAAAGGAGTATTTCGCGAGTTCAACGACCAACGTGTTAGAATCCATTGTCCTGTGTATGCTCAAGTCCAGACCATTTGTCCATTAACCGCTACTCAGTGGAACAACATACAATTAACGAATAGACGTAGCTTGAGTATACATAGGATAGTGGATTCTAACACGTCGGTCATTGAACTCGCAAATTATTCCTTTCCCTAGTAATGAAGTATACGTTATTGACATTCAACCTGACCTAGAATCGATACGCGAAATAATCTTGCCTCTATTTGTTACTAGAGACCTGAATAATTCGCGTTTTCTTTCAGGCAGAAGCTAGAATTCCAGAAACTGTAACTTCGTTAGACTTTTACAATTGGTCGTTGACTTATACCGTCTTTAAGGACGTTGGTCCCGTAAAAATTCAAAATTTTATATTCGTGCCAAACACTGTTCATCTTTTACACATCAGATAACATGTCATTTCCCCAAATACAAAAACAATTAGGTCCCATAGTTTTAGCATTATGACCTATCAAAGTCACAAAATGGCAGTTGCGGTGTAGCCAAAATAATAAAAAATAATTAACTTACAGAAACAAGATAATTCACATTGATTCTTAATGATGTTAGCTACTTCAAGACACTTTTTTGAACACAAAGCGATAACTTTTTGTATTTTAAAAAAATTGATGAAAATGAGTAAATTTTTGCATAACTTTGACTTTTGGCTACTACTGAAATTTTCAAAACTAACTTTTGTCAAACATGTCGTAAAATGCATCAATACACTACCATTTCATGTAATTTTGAATTTATTCGTTAATTACTTTTTTTGATTTTGGCTACACCGCAATGGACATTTTGAGACTTTGATGAGTGATTATTCAAAACTATGGGACCTAATTTTTTTTTTATTTGGGGAAATGACGTGTTATCTGATGTGCAAAAGTTGAACAGTGTTTGGCACAAATATAAAATTTTGAATTTTTACGGGTCCAACGCCCTTAAGACGGTGAGCCAATAATAACAATGTAAATAAATGCGGGCCTATTTCACTGTGTCAGTGAGCAGCTAATGAACAGCTGTTATCTGCTTGAATACACATATATTCTTGAAGGCTAGCCTACAGGGCAGTGAACCCGCGATTTTTTCCCGTCTCTATTTATTACTAGTGACCCGGAAATTTCGCGGATTCAACGGCCAGACATCTGGACTCCACAGTCGTATGTTAACCGTGTCTTCAGCTACTTGTACATTGGCTACTGCTCCAGTGAGTGACTACTAGTACATATGACAAGGTAGCACAGGAGTCAGTGAGTGTTTTCATGCAGGTCTGATATTGGATCATAGTATCGTAAACAACCAATCGATCTCCAAAGTATTTAACGTGTACAGGAGTTTGAAATCTAACCTCTACTCTAATGAATCCGCGAAATTTCCGGGTCTCTATTTACAACCAATGTTTTAAGATAGCGCATTTCTCGCAAACACTTATCAGACTATCAAATCTTTAAAAATGCTGCAGTTTCTTGTAACATACATGATTGCGCGATAACGGTTCGCCACGAAATAGTTGTCTATAAGCTAATCACAGGCGTCGAATTAACAGTAGCAGAATTCTCATTGGCTCTGTCAAATAGAGAAACAGTTTCACGTACAGACGACAACCAGTGGCATGAGAGAACCTTCTGACAAGCTGGGCGTACGTTGAAACCCAGCAAGGAGTCAAGTATAATGATACAAAGACATTAGCCAATAATATCACAGAGAGTGATCGGGTGAGTATAGACCAGTGGGTTCTAGCCTATGTCACCAAATAATAACGAGAAATTTTCACTTCTCTACCGATAGTGTCACTTTTTCTCTACCAGTTTCTGCCCTTATGTAAAGTGAACTTTCACCTCAAACTTCTAGTGTGTTTAGAAATATCGTTCGTATTGGGGATTATTCCCCTTCATTTTGTAGTAATCTCAGCGAGGTCATTAGAGTCGGTCAAGCGGAAGAAATTTTCCCTGTGCCAATATTTTAATATTGTTCTTTTCACCCTGTAGAATTAACCTTAACTCATCGCTGAAGGTCGGTCACTCGTTAACTATTCAAAAGGACAGAAACTGAGAGAGAGAGAAAGAGAGAGAGACTTTCGGTAGAGAACAGACGCGGTAAGGACGAGACAACACTCGCATCGCATCTCTCCATAGTCACTGAATTGGCGTGCAGTCTTCTCGCCGACAGCTCAGCTCTACGAGACGTTCAGTGCTGACCCTTTCACTTTATGACTAGAGACCAAAAAATTCGCATTTTCTTTTAGTCACAAGCTAGAGTACCAGCAACTATAAGTCTGTACCACGTTCATAACTGGCCGTTGACTTACTCGACACTTCCTAGAAGTAGCTGAGCCAATAATAGAACTTTATCTGAATGCAGGCCCATTTCACTGTCTCAACGTTAAGCTAATAAACAGCTGACGTCTGCACGATTTTATAAATATTTTTGGAAGTAGGCCTACAGGTTGGTGAACTCGCGAATTTTTCCGGTCTCAATTTATGACGTAATATTAAAGATATAGGCGTATTGTGCCAGTCTCTGCCTTTCAGAAGAATCTGCGGCTGGATTTACATACCTAAAAACTACCGCGAAACACCCATTCTCGCCATTTTCGGCCGCTATAAAATATGCTTTAATGAGTAGTGGCATAGCCGTCTTTAGTAGAAGGCCGCGGCCTTATATCTGACAACCCTGCCAGGAAGAGTCATTTAACACTTCTTGTAGCTCTCCAAAGACAATGGCTGTACCTGATTCGTTATTCTGCCCTATACATACCGGTGAATCAGGAGAAGCCACTGCCTTTGGCGAGACAAACTAAGTGTTAACGTGACCCTTCCTGGCAGGGTTGTCAGATCTAAGGCCGCGGCCTTCTACTAAAGATGGCTATGGTAGTGATGAACTTGGAAGGGGTAAACACCCGTGTAACGTTCTTTAAATGCTATTCCAAAATAGACTTCACTCATGTGCGACGAGCAGTTTTCGAATAATCTAATAATGGTCGAAGCTCTGAACAACGCTCGGCGGTCTGGATAGACGGCCACCTTATTAGCAGGATAAATATAATATTGTTTATTTGAGACTATTTTGACGCAAAATATTTTCACGTTTTTCCAGTGTCTCTAGATATTGTTTTTAGATATGATGGTACATCGCGAAAATGTTTCGTGCCGACATACCCTTCACAACACTGTAGTTAATTGCAAGACGTATGATTGGGTGATGAACGTCTGACACACCGTAGCTGTCTGCAGACCAATAATAGGCATAAAATATTACAATAGCTAGAGCCACGATTTTATGGTGAAAAGATTTTTGCAACCTTTGGTTTCGATGCGTCACGTGCACGTCTACAGGTCTGCTACATCGCCTGTAGTTGGATAATTTTACTCTCACTTGCCTTGGCAAATTACAGACGTAAGGAGTCACAGTAATCTTATTCTGATTGGTGCAGTCAAATGAGAAACGTGTCTGAACATAGACACGCTGCCAATAACCTTGAAACAGAACTGCCGATGTGCACGAGAGACACTGAAACAAAGTGGGGCAAAAATCTTTTCGCGACCAATTCGTGGCCCTAACAATAGCGGGTTTCTTATCGGCTCAGTCAAATAGGGCAACAGCTTCACGTACAAGCTAAAGCCAGTAATTTTCTGGTAAGTTGGCAGCAAACAGTCAAGTTTTCCCGCGATAAACCATCATCTGTGATTAATTTGTGTCCCCTTCTCTGGGTGGATGGAAGTAGAAGGGGACAGCCTTCCGTTTGTATGGAAGTGTTGGTATATGTGGAGGGGGAGGGACGGACGTTTGGAGGGGGAGGTGGAAATGCGGGATTCGCAAGGTCGCGGCCGGCGTACAAGATAAGCGCCTCCTCGCTGAACGTTGCGGCCAATGTGCCGCGCGACGCCATGACGACAACAATGCGGCGACCGACGACGGCGGCGGCGTTGGCGACCTGCGTCCTGCTGGTCTGCCTGGTAGCAGGCGACGGCGCCGAAGACACTCTCAAGATGGTGCACGTGGTGAGAGACTCTTCTTGTATCTCGTCGCCAGGTTTTTTTACGCTGATGCAAGAAACTCACGTTTTTAACGGAATGCTTTAAAAAACATTTCAGACTATGTGTCTCGATGATGGTATATCGTGAAAATTGTTTGTGCCACCATTACCTTGAAAACTTCGTGTGACATGTATGATTGGGTGATATACGTCTGACACAACGTAGCTGTCTGCGGACCAATAACAGGCATAAATAAGACCCGGTTGTTTTCGCGAAAATATTTTTTTTTTAACAACTTATTTCAATGTTTTACGTGTATGCCTGCAGCTCTGTTTCGTGGCCAGTGATTGGATGTTATCAACTCTCATCTTATTGGGGTAATATCCGGTTAAGAACCATACGCTATCTATCAAGGACGATAATAATAGTTTCAATTACAACTGACAGGAACATGTAAAATCATTTTTTTACGCCAATGAAATACGTGTCATTCCTAGGGACCCCTGTTTTTCGCGAAAAGAATTTTGCCCCACTCAGGGGTGTCATTTCAGGTTTTTCCAGGGGGGGGGCAAGATTTTGTGACCTTGTTGCATCTTTTTTATTAATTAAGCATGTATAAATTAGATACTTTAATAATAAAACTTCAGTCTTATGTCCTTAAGTTAGCATTATTTACATTTAAAAATACAAAAAATATATTTATACACAAAAATTCCAAATCCAGGGGGGGGGGCATTTGCTCCCCCCCCCCATGTAGCCCCAAATGACGTCCCTGGCCCCACTTTGTTTCAGCGCCGTAAGTGCACATCTGCAATTCTTCTTCATGGTTAATGGCAGCGTGTCTATATGAAGAGTGGAACCTCAGTTGACTGAGCCAATTACAGTAACGTTCCTGCAACACCACATGTCGGTTATTTTACGGTAGAATAACTGCAGATGTGTACGTAAGGCACCGAAATAAAGTGGGGCAAAATTCTTTTCGCGAAAAAACAGGGGTCCTTTGTTATTCCAATTACAGATTTGGATATTTCCCCCTGCCGCACCTTAACCATAGACGTTAGATGTCGCAGTAACCTTATTCTTATTGGCAGAGTCAAATAAGAGAACACGCTGCCAATAGCAACAAAGCAGAGCTGCGATATAGGCACGCAAGGCGTTGAAAAAGTGGTGAAAAATTCTTTTCGCGAAAACTTCCGGCCCCTAACGATTCTGAGGCGTTTTGCAAAATAATGCAGCGTTGTCGCAACAAAATTATTTTTCTTGATTTTTTTTTTTTTGCATAACGAAATTGGCGGTGCAGTACTTTGGGAACAAAAACCTAAAAACCCACGAGGTTCATTGCTTTCAAACAAATTAAGTACCAATTATGTTAAATTTGTGACAAAACAATGTAGGGGTTTTTCCATACGAATGTTATGTTGCTTTAAAAAAAAATCACTGTAAGACTACCGGGCGTGGCTTTAGAAGGACGTGTCAGTAATTGTACTACATTTTTCTCAAATCCTTCCTGATCCAACATTTGGCAAAATTTATTTGAAAATAGGTATTTCAATAGGGACTTAGTATATTACCATTCATTAAGCACATAATATACAAATTATTAAAATGTAGCTATGGAACAATTAAGTTAACATAAAATTCAAGGTAATATTTATCAAGGTCATGCCCACTTTTCTGCGAAGAGGAGGGGGAGGGTTACTTTAAAAAAATCATGCCATTTGACACTTTTTGTATGGGACGTGATCGTCTACATTTTTCCTTACTACAAACAAACCAACGAACCAGCTGAGTCGAATATTACGCACCTAATCGTAAAATATAATGTCCCTATAAGGATACATTGCCAGTAATTAGTACAATCCTACATTTAGACATATGTACGTATTTGGTGCATGGACAATGTTGTAGCGTGTCCTCGTTTCTTTTTTTTATACGCGAAATCACCAAACTTGTTATCAAATTGTTAATCTACGAAAAAAAAAAAAAACACAGTTTAAACTGTGATTATATAATTTTAAAATTGCAGTACTCTTACTAGAAACATTCGTTTGGGGCCCCTAAAAATGGCTAAAAACTTTTTTTTTGCTCTGTTTAAGGGTGTTCAAGTGCGATAAAATCACAATTTTATATTTATATGAAATATTGTTAGTTTAATAGACGATACTTGTGAGCGCAGTTTCCTCTTACAAAACAACTTTCGTTCCCATAGTTTTCTCATAACGGTGCGACAGAGTCAAAATTTGCTTGTTCTGCTGCCATGCAAATAGTGAAAACCAACTGACCTACATAAACAAAACTGTGATATTACATCTCATGAGCAATAAATGATTTTAAAGACCACAACGTAATATTTGTAATTTTTTAAAAAATCGCAAAAGTACAAGACTAGTTATAAATTCAGAAATTTTTTAAAATACAAAAATAGTACATGGGATTTTAAAAATGTTTCATTACGTAGCCCGTCATAAGTTATTTCACTGTGAATTATTTCACTTGCGTAAGTCAATTGGTTTTCACTATTTGCATGGCAGCAGAACATGCAAATTTTGACTTTGACGCACCGTTATGAGAAAATTATGTGAGCTAAAATTGTTTTGTACGAGGAAACTGCACTCACAAGTATCGTCTACTAAACTAACAATATTTCATAGATATATAAAATTATGATTTTATCGCACTTGAACACCCTTAAATTAAGGAGCGTTCCTACATAAATGAGAATTGAGCAAGCGGCTAACGGACGTACAATTTAGCGACTGCTGGGCATGTTCTCGACTGAGAAGACACTCTGAGGGTGGAAACTAAGGGAACACATTGACCGGAGAGGAGAATCTGTGAATGTAGAAGAGAAAAAGGGACAGAAAATACGAAATCACTCTTCGCTTTTAGCCTACTTTCTTAAAAAAAAAAAAAAAAAGTTACTAATGACAGTTAATAAAGATGTGTGTTCACAAAGGCTACATCTAGATTACCATAAATAAATAAATTTTAAATAAAAGAATATGTATCATAAATAAATGGAGCTATGTTACAATATTTCACTAAAATAAAATAAACGTATTGAAATTCTAGTACCAAAGCTTCGACACTAGTAACAGAGATACGACTTTTGTCTTTGCTTCAAAAAATTTTTGCTGTCGTAAGAAATTATTTGACAAATTAGAATAAACATATCACCCTGAAATTATGCTAGCTTATTAACTCCTTAAGTATAAGAATACCGTCAGAATTCGTTCAATACAACACTAGAAAAATGCGTAGGATTTTACTACAAATTTTCCAGAAGTAAAAATTGTAGAGTTGCCACATAACGCCCCATACATAAAATAGTAAAAGGAAAACAATGCACACCAGTCTGGCGCGTCGTGAATACAAGCGAAGTGGTTAATTTCGAGTGACTTGAATCATTCCCCTGTCTCAGCGCATCAAAAGCGGAACATCACAACCTGAAGGAAATTATTGGAGACAGTTTACATGCCTGGAAATTCCTTTTTTACTTGCCTTTTTATTTTCATTACACCCATTTCATTAGCATAATAACAAAAGATGTTGTAGCAAGAATCAACAAAAAAACAAAGAAACAAAAGATATCAACCTAACCAAACATTACTTATCTCATAATCTTGGACACATTAGATTACCACCATAGCTATGTGACAATCACCAGAATATTTCCAACACAACCGGGTCACAGGCCTGTTAAGAGGGCGTGGTACATAATTCAACGCTAAAATCATTAATCTATAACTGTAGGTTTCTTGAAGCCAATTTGCAAAAATTAAACAATAGCAATCCTGGAAAATAGTTTTATCCAACGTTTTAAACAAAATTGTTTCTAGTGTTACGAGCTTCTGAGTCACAATATCTGACGCCAGAACCTCGTGCATTTAACTGCGGCGCAAGAGACCACGCGTAACTAATTAGTAATTTTAGATAAATATTTACTCATATAGTTGGCAAATACCACTATCTACGATTGTCATTGATTATTTTATCCATATTGGCTTCGAAAAAAGCGAGAATTCAATGGATGTTTTCAGCGTTTATTTATCTAACACTCACTCTTAATACGATTGGTGCATGGAAAACCGAAAATTTGTTAAACTGAACATGTTGCCTTTTAGTGTGATTCGCTTGCATGTAGCTATGTGCCCTCACAACAAAATTGGTAGTTGAAACTGAATTTATGAGGAGTTTGTGAGGACTTTAGAAGATCACACACACTTTGAGAATGCCCGTTCGTGAGTTGGCCCCTACGTGTTTTATGTTATATCATTATCAATTAGGTAGAGCATGAAAATAAAATATTTACGTAATGATACGAAGTGCTTATATTCCTGGTTTGATCAATAAGTAGTTAAATAGGGTGAAACGATGTTTCGTTATAACATTTTTCATGTCAGTGCACAATCACAGAACTTGCGACGGATAGTGTAAAGTGAGAGGTCCCTTTATAACAATCCCCAGTGGCACACCCAATTTAGGGGGGCAGGAGTTGAGATTGAAACACCCCCCGAAAGTGTGAACACTTTTTGACAAATTATTAATTTTTTAAAGTTACTATTGCCGTTTTATTTACACTCGTTGCGTAAATTTAACTGTAAAGATAAAAAATTATAATGCTGTAAATGTCAAATTTTACAATAAAAACTTTGGCATGTAGAGTCTCATTTATCTTAAGGAAACAGTATGACTAGCGCTATTATGCACCTTAAAATTAAAATTTTCCAAGGGATGGTCCCCTTACTAGGACGCTTCAAAAATAATTTTACAAACTTGGAGGGTGGGATCCTAACACCAAAGTAAGAAAAAAAAGTCTACACAAACATAAATCCGGAAATCCTTAAGCGGTTTTCACAATAGAGCGACGTGACGCTTAGCGTCGAGCGTCAGCCAATCAGAGCATTGACGCCAGCGTCGAGCGTCGGGAACATTGCACTAGCGTCTGACATCTGACGCTCATCGCTGGCGACCGATACAAAGAAGAAGAAAAGTTGTTTACGTTTTAAAACTTGTGCACGTTGTTATTTTACGTATTTTTCATGTTACAAAGAAATAAACAACAATTTTACATTAAATCATTCTGTTAAAAATTCCGGTATTTGTGCAAATAAAGCGTAAGTTCGCTGAAAAGAAACTAACACATTTTTCTTACTTCATTTTTCAGTACGAAATTTAACTTGTGCTTTCTGTTTGATATTAATATATTTAAAACGATGCGATCAGAAGCAGATTATCATTTATTTTATTTTCCGTTCATGTTTCTTCAAAAACAGTTTACAATTACTAAGTTATATGTCTTGTTAAAAGATGGCAGTACGAGTTCGCGTCGCTTGCTACCGGCGATATTTCGTCGCTCTATTATGAAGACATGGCAGGAACTTGTCGCTGGCGGTAAGCGTCGGGTGTATCGCGCCACTGTATTGTGAAAACAGCTTTAGTTTTTGACTTATTTATAATAGGTTAAGTTCAATGTGCTGAAAGGTAACCAGTAGTAAAATTAATGTTGTTAGACGAATGATGTTATGGGTATGAGTATGCTGCTGCCCTCATTTGTATCCTCTATGGCCATTTCAAACATTTACCTTGCGTTTCTGATATTAGTATCGGTGAAAGTGTCCTTATTCCAGTTTCGAGGGCCTGGTTCATACGTTGCGTGAGGACTTCTCTTGATCGGGTGGAATGATTGGTGAGCAACTGAACTGGTTCTGCACGTCAGGACCACGGTGATTCAGGTTTAGCTCTTCTTCCTTTATTTCTTTGTTTTCCTTTCTCTCTCATCTCTCTCTCTCTCTCTCTCTCTCTTGACCTTCGCACGAAGTCACCAGTTTGGATACATTGCCCTAGCACCAAGGCAGACTGGTTAGTCTCAAAGACAACCGACGTCGTTGTAACCACGTATTTATGTCTCTCTCTTCTCCTCCTCTAGAGAAAATTAGGGTTGGCCAAACAAGAATTGTTGATCAACTCCCTGTCACGTAACATTGGCAAGAATAATAATGCAGTGACTTAGGGATAGCAGGCAATTACTATTAAAAACCACTTGAAATACGGCGGTACAATGATGGGCCGAGTCATTGATTTGTTTTGAATGTGTGGTTTATTGTTCTTGCACATATTATTGTACAAAGTGAAGTTTGCAAAATACAGTTTAAATTCCGTTTTCTAGGACTCATACATCTGTTTACATAGAATGTGTCCTAAACCATTTCATCTCAATTTTCATATTCATTGCGAATTTCAAATAAACACACACACACACACACACACACACACACATATATATATATATATATATATATATATATATATATATATATATATATATATATATATATATATATATATATACACACACATATATATATATATATATATATATATATATATATATACACACACAATTAATGCATTTACATATAATTCACCCGATTGCAATGAAACTACAATATGTTGTGCGAACGCCTTCGAAGGTTTCTGCCTAATAATAATAATAATAATAATAATAATAATAATAATAATATGGTTGGAGATGGGGTGAGGAAAGGCTAAACGGCGTAGATGGCCAAAACGGAGGACTAAAAAATGTAGTGAAATAAAAAAATTCGATGTGTTGTTGCGCCCGCGAAGGTTTCTGCAAAAAAAAAAAAAAATTAGAGGTTGGGGAGGATAAAACGGGGTAAATGATCAGAACGAGGTACCCAAAATTTGAATGGGCGTTGCAACGCATGCCTAGGCAGCTAGTGAGTGTGTGTTTATGTATGTGTGCTTGTATGCATGTATATGTATTTATATATACCCGCCGACCAGCAAGCAGCAATTTTTGACATATTTCCCACATTCGCACATGTGAAAATCAGGAGCGACTCCATCAGGAATGACCACTACCCCACAATAGCTCTTAAATAAATACTTATAAATTCGGAACGTCGCGACGCCTCTCTCGTTCCGAGTCGATTCCGAGGACTCGCAGCTGGCAGGCTGACAGCGAGGCAGCCTTGGGACGGCCGTTGTATAAGGCTCTGAATGTCCAACATGCAGGGACAGATAACCGAGGATGACCTTGTACAACCGACGCAACTCTTCTGTTTGCCCTTGACTCGTTGGCCGTACACGAGAACACGCCGCACGTGTAGCATGCCATAATTAGAGCCACCTGACTTTTGGTGAACAGAAGTTGGCATTACTTGTTTCGGTGCTCTTGTGTGCACATCTGTAGTTCTTCTTCATGATATTAGACCCGGAAATTTCGCGAATTCATTTCAGTAGACGTTAGATTTCAAGCTCCTGAACACGTTAATTGCTTTCGCTATTGGGTCGCTGTTACCAAAACTCTTCCTTGAGGTCTGTGAATCAATATCAGTAGGGACCCCTAATTTCCACGAAAAGAATTTTGGCCCTGTTTGTTTTAGTGACTTACGTGCTCTGCTCCATAATCAGTGACTGGACGCCTTAGCTCTGACGTGACTTGGGGTTTAACTGGCAAATCACATACTTGTGAAGTTGTAGAAACGTTATTGTGATTGGCAAAGTCACTTGAGAGACATCACTTCACAAATACACGTTGCCAATATCTATGATGTAGATATGCAGATGAGCACGTAAGTCACCGAAACAAACTGATGCGAAATAATTTTCGCGAAAATTAGGGGTCCCTAAATATCAGACCTGCATGAAAACACTCACTGACTCCTGTGCTACAGTGCCATATGTACTAGTAGCCACTCACTGGAGCAGTAGCCAATGAACAAGTAGCTGAAGTCGGAGTTAACATAGGACTGTGGAGTCCACCCGGCTGGTCGTTGAACCCACAATATTTCCAGGTCTGTATTCATGATCAGTGGTTGGATGTTTTAACTCCCAGCGTCTTAGGGGTTTCACCCGCAAAGCACAGACTTGTGTCGCAGTAACCGTAATCTGATCGGTTCAGTCAATTGAGGGACGTCTCTGCACAAAGACACGCTACAAATAAATAGAGGTCGGAAAAATTCGCGTGTTCGCTGGCCTGTAGACTAGCCTCCAAGAATATATATACATTCAAGTAAACGACAGTTGTTTATTAGTTGCTCGCTGATACAGTGGTATGAGACACGTTAAGGTATATTTACATTATTGGTAGAGCCACGATTTTATGGCGAAAAGATTTTTGCAACATTTGGTTTCGATGCGTCATGTGCACACCTGCAGGTCTGCTACATCGTCTGTGATTGGATGATTTTACCTTCACTGGCCTTGGCAAATTATATACGTACAGACGCACAGTAATCTTATTCTGATTGGTGCAGTCAAATGAGAAACGTGTCTGAATAAAGACACGCTGCCAATAACCTTGAAGGAGTATTGCCGATGTGCACGTGAGTCACTGAAACAAAGTGGGGCAAAAATCTTTTCGCGACAAAATCGTGGCCCTAATTATTGGCTCAGAGACTTCCAGTCACATAAGTCACGGGCCAATTGCGAAAGTAACACGAACTTATAGTGGCTGGAATCCTAGTGTGTACGTGAAAGAAAACGCGAATATTTCATGTCCTTACCAATAAATAACCATGAAGCAAAGCTGTAGACATTCACGTAAAGTATTGAAACTATTGAGCAAAATAAATTTTACCAAAAACCAGTGTCTCTATCTATAACCCACGCCTATAGATGATGGTATATCGCGAAAAATGTTTGTACCAACATACCCTTGAAAACACTGTGGATTCTTGCAACATGTATGATTGGGCGATACACGTCTGACTTTCCGTAGCTGTCTGCAGACCAACAACAGGATCGAATATTACAACAGTGAGTTTCCTATTGGCTCAGTCAAATAGGTAAACAGCTCCACGTACGGGGAAAAGTCAGTGTGCTTTTGATAAGCTCATA
>PNEQ01051235.1:18198-69768 GCA_003012365.1 Medauroidea extradentata
GTTTTGACATTCGTGTGTCGTGGGGTTTTACACGCAAATCACAGACGTGTGGTGTTACAGTAACCTTATTGTGATTGGTACAGTCAAATGAGAAACGTCACAGTTCAAAGGCACGCTGCCAATATATGTGAAGCAGAACTGCAGACGTGCACATAAGGCACTGGAACAAAGTGGGGCAAAATTCTTTTCGCGAAAAGTTTATGTCTCTACTCATAGTACGTTGAAACCCAGCAAACAGTCAAACTTTCCCGCGATAAACCATCATCTCTACCCACGCCGTAGATTTGTAGACATATTTTTACAAAGCGTTTTTTTTTTCTAAAAATAACTGCCAAGGAAAATTTTTTTTACAGTAAAAGTAAGTGAAGGTAAATTTTTCTACACAGAGACATAGGGCCCGGTAGTTTTCGCGAAAAGATTTTTGCAGCACCTTGTTTCAGTATCTTGCGTGCACACCTACATCTCTGCTTTGTGGTCAGTGATTGGATGCCTTAACATACAACGTCTGGAGGTTAAACCCACAAATCATAGACGTGTTGAGTCGCAGTTATCCATGCACTGATTGGCACAGTCAAATGAATAATAACTCCGCACAAAAACACTCTGCCAACAATCATGAAGTTGAGCTGCAGGTGCGCACGTACTCTCTAAATCTGAATTAGTGGATATTCACTGATTAATGCTGATGGACGGAGCAGTTTAAACATTTTGAATCACTGAAAATAGTCAATGTTTAATTTGTGAATATTCACTGATTTTCTTTAAGAATTCCAACATCACACAAGTGAATCAGTGAATATTCACAGTTCATCCAGTTGTTTTTCGCAGAACAGATTTCACTTATTGAATCAGTGAAAAATTACTGGAAAATCTGTGAACATGCACTAACTAATTTGTGGAATGTTAGCATTCTTTATCGGAATCAGTGAATAGTCACCAATTTCACAGTGGTTTTTCACAGAATCAATTTGTTGAAACTGCTCCATACATCGGCGTGAATCAGTGAATATTCACTAATTCAGATTTAGAGTGTAAGACACTGAAACAAAGTGGGGCAAAAATCTTTTCGCGAAAACTACCGGGCCCTAGACCTTGAATATGTATAGTTACCTAACATTGTATTTTGACACGAACATCCTATGGAACTAGTTTGAAAATAAGTTTATGCTGAGCATACTTTTTTTTTCTTTCAGTGGTGCATACAAAATTTTATTTAGGAATGATATTGAGTGGTTCACTTTGCGACTTAAAAATTAATTTATAACTGAATATTTTATTGTTCCGAATATTCAGTGAAAGTTAGAAAATTTTAATTATTGCCGAATTGTGAGTCCAGTTTAATCGATGGAGCTATTTACATCAAAGATAAGATCTATCCTAGACTGTAAATACGATACTGTAGACGAACATTGTAATTTGTATTGACTCAGACACGTGTTCGCTTTGTCATTACATCATGAACACGTTACAAAAACCAGACAATTAGTATCTACAGTAGGAACTCTCGTTTTTTAACCAATAAAATATATAAAAAAATTCTAAGTAAATCTTTATTAATTATATTTATTAATTTTGTAATATTGATTATCAGTTCCTGGCATGAATCGTGAGAAATGATTAATCTACCCGCTTTGAGACGACAGCGGCGTCTTTTAATTTTTTTTGAGGAGCAAAGTAAAAAACGTATTTCGGGAAAAATGGGAAATTTAGGGTAAATTTAGGGTAAATTTAGATGATTTTCGACCTAGTAATCGCAGGTGATCATGGTGCCTGCTATTTCATCACTTTTTTTTTTTTAATAGTCCTGTTTTGTTTTGCGTTGATCACAAAAATTTTTTTTCTACTCCCAGCCAAGTTTTAAGGTACCCATTACAAATTATTTGACAAGTTTTTGTTTTAGTATGAAGGTGGGCGAGTTGTTTTGATTTGATTTGATTTATTAGCATCCTTTTGTAATGTGGAAAGGGGTAGCATCTAGTTTTTTTTTTTTCACCATAATACTTCTATCAGTTTATCTTAATTTATTATTAACTTTCGTAACCATCACTTTTGATTTACTTGTAACAAATCCGCCTTATCGAATAATAATTTTAAAAACTGTCACGTTGTTGTTAAGTCATGGCTAGAGACGATGGATCATCGCGGGAAAACTTGACTATTTGTTGGGTTTCAACGCACGTTCAGCTTATGAAGATGTTACTGGTTTCCGTTTGTACGCGGACCTGTTACGCTATATGACTGAGCCAATAAGAATCCCTCTATTGTAATATTTGATTCCTATTATTGGTCTGCAGGCAGTTACGCTGTGCCAGACGTATATCACCCAATTATGCACGTCACAAGAAACTAGAGTGTTTTCAAGGGCATGGTATACCATTGTCTCTAGTCACGACCAATAAAAAAAAAAAAAGAAGCATTTAAATAAAAAAAAGTGGCGCAATACTAACAAAGAACGCTATTTTTTTTTAGAAACGTAGAAATTCTGAACGTATTAGCCCAAAGTTTGTAAATAAAAAATAAAACAGAGTTAAAAAACGAGCCAAAGAATGATATGTAACATTAGCACTTAACTTAAGGATGTTCAAATCCGATAAAATAATTATTTTTAGACTATATTTATATGAAACAGTGCTAGTTTTGTAGACGATATTTGTGAGTGCAGATTCATCTTACGAAACAATTTTAGCCGGCGTAGTTTTCTCATAACGTCGTGTCAAAGTAAAAATTGGCATGTTCTGCTGCCATGCAAATAGTGAAAACCAATTGACTTACGTAAGTGAAATAATTCACAGTGAAATAACATGCCACGGGCGACATAGTAAAACATTTTTTAGAAATCCCATGAACTATTTTTGTATTTTAAAAAATTGCTGAATTTTCCACTTTTTTCCCGTACTTTTCCGATTTTTTTAAAATTTCAAAATATTACATCATAGTCTTTTAAATACTTTATTGCATAGCTCATGGGGTGTAATATCACAGTGAACTATTTTATTCAATTAGGTCAGTTGGTTTTAACTATTTGCATGGCAGCAAAACAAGAAAAGTTTTACTTGGTCGCACCGTTATGAGAAAACTACGAGAGCTAAAATTGTTTGGTAAGAGGAAACTGAACTCACAAGTACCGTTTAAAAAACTAACACTATTTCATATAAATATTAAAATTATGATTTTATCGCACTTGAACACCCTTAAGCCGTTGGATTGCACTGATAAATATCACAGACTGCGGACACGGGGGGTGATAAGCTTAACATAACTTCCAATGGTTATAGGGTAGAGATGGCGATTCAACGTGAAAATGTATTATGCCAACATACCCTTGAAAACGCTGCAGATCCTTGCAACATTCATGATTGGATAATGACTGGCGACACGACATATTTGTTTACGGGCTAATCACAGGCGTCAAATATTAGACTACAGGTCGTTCAGCATGAAGTGAGCTCTAAGTGAGCACTAAAAAATCTAACCTTTAAAAAATATAATTACCTATTACTGCATCTAATACAACATTACACAACAATGGCCTTACAGCTTGTATGGTTGGCCGAATATAGTTCCGTGTATTTTTCTACTTAAATACAACAATTCGGAAATAAAATAAATTTACATAGAAAAATTCATGAGTTTAATGGCCCGCGTGTTGGAATCCACTACCCTATACTTCATAAAGCCCCGTTTATTTGTCCATTATATGCTTTTCATTGGAACAGAAGACAATGAACGAATATACGGGGCTTCAGTATGCATAGGACAATGGAGTCTGCATGCAGGTTATTGAACTCACGAAATTATCCTTCCTCTAAAAATAAGGAAAATGTTTATAAAGTCAACACAAGTCTCCAAAAATTGATTTATCCTACTATTATTATACAGTTGAACCTCGTTAATACAAACCCTGTTAGTACAATGTTCTCATCAATACAAAGCAATTTTTGCTCCCCTTGGAACGGGACAGGAAATGAGATAATTACTTTAATGTTCAATAAAAAATGTTGTTTATGCATTAAACCATGAAATATCAAGTTCTCAAGTATAAGGAAGTCATTGTAGTGAAAATACTATTTGATTTATGGGGCTAAACAGAGTGACCAAACTTTTAGAAACATTTTAAGATTTTAGTGAACACCCGTTAATACAAACCTCATTATTACAAACAGCCAAAATGTTGGTCACTTCAGGTTTATATTAAAGAGGATTCACTGATGCTGTTTATGATACGCGTGAAAAGTTTTGAGGCAAGTCACACACACACACACACACACAGTGTGTTAGAGCTGTCTAGTTTTAAGTAGTCCTGTTGAGGAGAGAAACAGTGCTTCAAATAAACACTTGCCAATATCGATACAAAACCTTCAGCGTTAAGCCCAGCACAAACTATGCGTAATTTAGGCCCGAATTCCGTGCATAATTCAGTACAAGTAGCACTGCGACAGTACGTATCGCAACTACGCTGGTTCCAGAGGAAATTCCATACTTAATATCACAGATAGAGCCCGTCCTACTTTTCATCGTAGTGTATGTTCACGCGCATCCGCGATGCACAATTGCAGTCACTGCGCATGCGAAATACGCAAGTAGGGTTGCCAATTTGCTTTGAAAAGAAATAAAATTCTTGTTTCCTACTAAAAATGTGACCCTGGGGTATTTCAAAACCTAAATAATAAAATATGGTTTTACTTATTTGACAACTACGTGCATACCTTGTTATGAAATAGTTTTCGGCAATTTTGCTGGTGCAATTTTTGTAATTTATGGAACATAACAACCAACATCACAAATGCATTATTCTCCTTTATGTACTGAAACACAGAAGTAAGCAGTGATAGTGCGTTCACAACACATATGTTTAGCCCCAGGATTCTGTTATAAAAAAATCAGTCGACGTTTATGAATAGAATTAAGTAGAGAACTAAGGATTAGTGTGTACCGGGCTTTATATCACAGGATAAATAATACTATTGGTCGTTCGGGATAAAGTGAGCACTAAAGATTTAACATTTGAAAAAATTCACCAGCTGTTACTGCATGTAATTCAACATCAACAATAGTTTCCTTACAACTTGTATGGTTGGTAGCGAATTTTTGAATGTAGTTTCGTGTATTTTCCTATTTAAACACAATAATACAGGAATAAATTCAACTGAAATCGACACATTTGTATTTTTACCATTAATAAACATGTTCTTAAATCTACTTCTACGTATTCCTTCTGACTACACAGTTTTTCTTACACGCGCAAACATCAAGTGACGTGTCCAGTTAGGTTAGATATTTCCCGTCGTTAGCTGTTACACGCGGAAACATATCAATTGGCTGAAAATATAAATTTAGCAGGGCCACGGCCGTAGAAGAACAGGTCTGGAAACTCTTCTGGAAACTTGACCCCCTTGTTTGGTTGTAGTTCACCAAGTTACCGAAAATATTGTGTTTTATTGGCGCTGATGGTAGGGCGGTCGGACTAAACTCAGCCCACTTCCTTTCCGTTAAGATAAACAATTTATCGAAACGTATTTTTTATCTTCTTCGCTCACAAATTTAAGAAAAGGCTCCAGAAATCTTAATTCACTTTATAAATTTAACAATGAAAAAAAAGGGGACGGAGTTTGAGTCCGAACGCCCGGAAAACAGCGCCAAACAGTACGACATTCTCGGTAACTTGACGAACTACAGCCAAACAACAAGGGGGTCAAGCAAAATAGTGTTGCGAGCCGCGACTGTCTGGCTGGGCGGTGTAGTACGATACTGTGGTGGCGGAGCTAGGACACCCCCTTCCCACTCACTCCTCGGCGCTGTGGCTGTCGGGCAGGGCGGCGAAATACAATCCAGTGGCGGCAGCGCTAAAAGGCCTCCTCGGGAGCCGCATGGATTGTATTACTCCATGATAACCACCTGCGCCCAGTATCGGGTAACCGAGAGAAAATATCGTGATCTGGAATGATCCTGTTCCCTCTTTATCTCTCGGGGTGGTGCGTGACTTTGAAGCGACATCTTTCCAGGAGGTTGGAGAACAGAGACCCGCCGCGATAATTCTAGAAGAAGGAGGGTGAGGTATATAAGGGGGAGCTGCAGCAGGAGAGAGAGAGTTTTTGCTGGCAGGTGCCTAGTATGATCTGAAGAGATAGTGACGAGTATTGGATTGCGACGACTGTTCAAGGGCGTCCAGCGAGTGGGACCACAGCAAGTAGGAGGAAGAAGGTGATTCTAGGCCAGAAAGATTCTGTGGTATTATTTCTTTGGGTCCACCATTGCGAGTGACTAGTAACCTTTCCATATACAGAGAATTTATGTAGATGTATTTTTTTTTCTTTTGTGTAAATAGTAGTTACTTGTTCTGTTTGACATTTATTGTGGTAAATCATTGTAGACATAGGTTATTTTTGTATGTACAGTTGTAAATAAACTAGGTAAGCTTTATTTTATTTATTTTATCAAGACCTCCATCCCAAAACGTACCTAGCCCGCAAGCTTGTAACAATACGTTGTTAGATAGGCGAGTGTCCAGACCTGTTCTTCTACGACCGTGAGCAGGGCTTTTTTGAGTGCTCACTTTATTCCGAACTGCCTATACTTATTTATTCTATGGTTATACACAGCGCTTTGGATTTTAACACACGGTCTAATATTGCCGCGATATTCCAGTGTCTCCAGCGATGATGTCAGTGTTGCTTGCGTGTGTAGACATAGCTGGTCGTATGGTCGTCGTGTTAAGCTGGAGGCTGTGGAAAGTGGTGCAGGAAACTGTCACCTTGTATATTGTTGCAGGTGTTCCGCCACGGACAACGCACGCCGCAGGACACCTACCCCAACGACCCGTATGTCAACTACACCTTCGAACCCGTCGGCTGGGGCCTGCTCACCAACGTAAGTACACAGTTCATAATTTTGGTCAGTCATAACGTCCGCATGCCCGTGCACGGGGTTTGAAAACGGGACGGAGTGAGTGAGAGATTTTGGTCAGCGTTTAACATCGAGGTCTTCAGCGCTGTTGAAGGGTGACATGAGGTGAGTATGGAGCAGTAATGAAAGGGCGGGGAAAACGGGAGATCCCCGAGGAAACCCGACGACCAACGGTATCGTCCGGCACGATTCCCACATGCGAAAATCCGGCGACCGACCCCGCCGGGAATCGAAGTGGTCTGACCATTCGGCCACCGCGACCCCCGGGAGAAGATTTAATGTTTGGCATCCTTAAGGGGTGTCCTTTGCGAATTTTCGCTTCGTCATCTCGCACCTTTGCTGTTGGCGCCACCATACAGAAAACAAAATAGGACCAAAATTGAGTTTCTTAAAACTTAAAGCTTAAACAATTTCGAATATTCTAGTTCCCTGTAATTTTTTTCTGTAAACCCAACAGTTTTCGCCTAAGAGCCATGTAAAATTCACACCAAGACTTATATAATGTGTGGAACGCCAATGGGGCTGCCATAGGAAAGTTAAGTAAAGTTTAAGAAATTGGTAATTTTAATACTTTTTGAGATGTTCATAAGAGTGGAGCGGTGAAGTTAGAGACATTTGTAATAAGTAACCTTCCTGAGTTATTGTAGGTTGACTCGGTCGCATGAGTACGGTGCTCGATCACAAGACGTTGGTCTGGTTGTGATGGAACGCACGCAAGCTCGAGTCATTTTTTAAACGCATCATGCAAACTTCAATCGTTTCACTTTTCAAACGAGTCGGGTTGAAAATTTTACTCGACCGGGCTAGGCGAGCGACTTTTAGCAAACGCGTTTGATCAGCGCTTAAGAGATGTCCTCGTGTGATACTTTTATACTCGCTGGAAGCATCACACAAGAGAAGCAATATAGGTGACGCTAGTACGCGCGTCAATAATAATATACCTCATTTATGAGCGGACCATTAAACTGTGCGCGGTGTTTCCACTGTAGTCTTTATTCGTGCGACTTCAAACTGTGCCCTTGTCAATTTATTTTTGGAAAATATGGCGTAGATTCGAACGAATGCTTTTGTGTTTCGGTTTTAAGGGTAACTTTTTCCAGTCTGAAAAATCTATTTTTGTATCCATTTTAAGGGGTTACGGAAACAAGAGAGTTTCTTTTACGCGTGTCGTATTTTTTAAAAAACATTAAAGCAAAGTTTGAAGTGTGCTTTTTTTATTGATGAAGATGATTCAGACAGCTGAGGGTAGGAAGCAAAATAGCGATAATATCAACACCATAGTGAGTAATCAAGCGATTTATCACTGCTATAACAAGCCAGTGAACACGCGCAGGCATTCGTAACTGGAACAGAAAAAAACATACACTTAACCGAAGATTACCGAAGTTCCTCTCCTCCTCCTCTGACGAACAACTTATGTTCCAATGCAATAACAAAGAAATAAAATTATTCATATATAGGATGTCCAGAAACAAATGCCTGATAAGCACACTTCGCGAATCCTGGGCTAAAACGGGCATGAGAATGCTAGTGGCAATATGCTGTACAATGACATTTCATTTTCACAATGTGGCAACATAGGACTGTACATACTCCCTCTTGCGCTCCACATATATCTTGCTTAACTTACAACTACTGTTCTGACATGCGTATTATTGGTCCAGGTTAAAATCATGAGCAGTCCAAACATGCTTCTATGTTTGCTTGACGCAACATACATGAAATAATACCTGGTCGTGGAGCGCAAGAGGGGACTATCTCCGTGCAGTGTAGCCACATTGCGCACATAAAATGTCGCACAACATTTTGCCACTAACAATTTCGCCTCCAATTTAGCCCAGGATTCGCGTGGTGTGTTTATCAGGCGTTTGTTTCTGGACATTCTGTATTCTAATGCATTGCACTGATAAATTGTTTTATTTAGCGTGTTGAAAAATTAAATATAATAACGAAAATTGAATCTTTCATTTTTAAAGGGCATTATGTCCAAAAATCATAAGTGTTTGAAGTCAATTAAATCCAGGGACTTAGTTATTTTTAACCAAGTTTGAAAATAAATATGTGATTGTCTTGTATGGGTAGAAGGTAAAGACTAAGTTCCTTTCAACTTCAGACAGTCGAGCATACAAAAAAAAAAAAAAAAAAAAAAAAAATCTGCATTACAATTAAAAACGAATTTTCTTGAAATTTGGACTTACTGCGTTTTAACAATGACCGATCATGAACATTCAGTGATACAAGATATTCCCTACCCCAGTAATACGCACACTTAAATTCATACAATAAAATATTCTCTTAGCGTAATATGATTTTACAACAGAATAAATAATCTAATTTATTCTGCGGTTTTACACTGTTAAAATTATTTGTTAATTCATAACGCCGTTGTATAGGAGTGTTAAAAAATTGGTGTGGTAAAATTATTTCCCTACATCAACGCTATAAATTTTAAGAACAATTTAAATGTACAGATTTTACCAGACTTGTATAGTTACAACTCTAAACATTGGCTCCGTATGTAACCTGAATTATGGTAAGTGTCCAATCTTGTGTACGGGTTAAAAACTTCTCATGCCGTTGTCGCCTCCCACCAAGGCGATCCGGGTTTGATTCCCGGTGCGGACGGTCCCCGGATTTTCGCATGAGGGAAACGTGCCGGACGATGCCGCTGATGGTGGGTATTGTCGGGGTCTCCTCTTTCCCCCTCCGCTTCATTCCGGCACTGCTGCACTACACCTTCAGTTTCAATATTATTGCACAAAATGATAGGGCCACCACCGAATGTCTCAGTCATATAGGCGAGTTGACGGCGTGAAGACAGTATGCCAGTTCATTGACTTGCGCCTAGAGGCTAGGATGAGGCGTGATTCGTGAGCTGTATCGCCCTTAGATCTCCGTAATGCTTGGACTCTAATGCGCAAAATGCGTCTAACCGGGCTGCTATCGAAGCAGTGGCGTCATTTCAAGTTTTTCTGAGGGGAAGGGGGGCAAGATTTTTTTTTTTTCGGTGACAGTGACTTTGTTGCATCTTTTTTTATTATTTAAGCATGTAGAAATTAGAAACTTTAATAATAAAACTTCATTTTTATGTGCTTAAGTTAGCATTATTTAAATAACAAAATAAAACAAAATATTTTATAGGCCTACGCTTAAAATTCTAAATCTAGGAGGGAGGGCGTTTGCCCCCCTGCCCCCCTAAATGACGCCCCTGTATCGAAGCCATACTCACGCATAGAAATTGCAGTAGGCTCTTATCGTTCCTAGCTTGTGACGTCACAAACACCACACGTAGTGCCGCGCAGAAAACTGCATCTCATCATCCGCTATACAGCAGAGATTAGGTTGGATTATGAAACAGACAGCGGTTATAATCTCATACGCCCGTGTGGAATTTTCCGACGTCACACTGAGCAAATAAATATTTCTAAATGAGCCCTCATTATGTTGGTCTAGAGACAGTAATCATGGTTGCTAACCTCTGCAAATATCACCACAACTCTACTTCTTTGTTTAAGGATTTTGTTATTTAGGTATTTTAAACAAACATAAAATGATGTTAGAGGAGCGTAAAAGCGCTTCGAGAATCAATGGTTTTGTTGTTTGCCAGTGTAAAATGGGAAATAGCTGCGTATTTACTGTGTTACCTAACGTAATTTTTTTCTTCACTCTAAACCAATTAGAATACTGATTACTAGTTGGAGACTTTGAAAGAGGCTTGTAATGATAGTGAAATTTTGTGGTCGCTGCTTTAAGTCCCATAGGCATAAGTAATCATACACTGGAAGGAAAAAAATATATGGCTACCACAAAATGTTCTGTCATTATGGACCTCACCAAAAATTTTTTGTGAAGATTTGTTTTGCTTTCCCAGTAAACTTTTGCAGTTAATATAAAAATGTAACAACTACAAAACCTTTTGGTTAAATTCATAATGACAAAGCATTATGGTGACCACCTAAAAAACGTTAATTTTTTTTTCGGTGTAGTAATGCAATACACTTCCCAACTCAGAAGGCAATTAAATTTTTTGTAGAAACACTTTTTTTTTCTCGTAATAAATGCGCAGCGACTTTATATTAAAATTGTTTGTATTACAATTTGGTAATAAAAAAAAAGTATGTCTCGAATTTGGCCATTGAATTTCAAAACATTCTATATGTGACATTTTTAAATGTTTGTTGCAATGGAAGTTTACAATTATATTTTATTGATTTGTGGACAAACGCCAAAACTTGTATTGAAAGACAAAGTGACAAAGTACAAAAAAAAACAGAAAGAAAAACAATCCCAGAGGAATTCTGTCAGTTATTTAATATATGTATTATATATATATATATATATATTTAAAAAAACTGATACAAAACAATCCCAGAGAAATTCTATCAGTTTTTAATAATAATAATATATATATATATATATATTAAAAAAACTGATAGAATTTCTCTGGGATTGTTTTTCCTTCTGTTTTTGTGCGTTTTTTGTACTTTGTCACTTTGTCTCTCAATACAAGTTTGTTCAACAAAACATGAGCAATGGCATATGTCCACAAACCAATAAATGCTAATTTTACATGTGTTTCAACATACTTCCTACTTTCCTGGGTGACTTACCATCCTAACTTCCGCCTTCCCCGCGTCTAACAAGTTGGTTTAGTAATTAGATTACGACCAGTCTTATGATAACAACTTTATAAAGTAAAATACGGAAACGAGTTCGGAAACTAATTGCAGAAGTTTTTTTTTTTTATTATTCAAGGTTAATCTTATACGTTTGCAGCACTTGTGGTTGTTTAAAACGTACAAAATAAATAATATTTGTCCGTGTTTAAAACACATATAAATGTTTTTACACGTCGATATTCAAGAACAATAATTAGCTTTACACTTTTGAAGCCAAAATTTTGTACCCTGATTTATTTGCAACAGAAATTATTTTTCCTGCAAGATTTTTTTTAAAAGAAATGCTTTTTAAAATTACAACAAATCTTTTTACTGTGTTGAGGTAATTTACATCTACTCACTCCTCTATGACGTAAAAAATTTCGGCAGTTTGCTTCATTCTACAAATTTGTGTAACAAATTCCCACATTATTATTAAAAAAAAAAAGGCAATAACGTCTGGATGTTGGTTTGTTGTAATGAAATATCAGTGTCGCTATTTTGAATGTTATGTAACTGGAATACTAAGATCACGATTGGGTCTTGGAGCACAGAGATCGACCCTTAGCCTAGTACTCTATATCCATAATTTAGTACAGAATTCCGTACCTAATTCAGAGCAAGGAGCATTGGAAAAGTGTGAACAGGAGCTACACTCGTTTTAGCCACAATTCCGCACTTAATTTGACAAATAGAAGCCTTATTTTCGCCGTAGTGAATGTTCACGCGCCTGCGAAGTACGCAAGTAGGGTTGCCAATATGATTTGAATAGTAATACAATTATTTTTTTCCAACTGAACACGTGGCCGTCAGATTTTTCGAAATCATAACAATACAAATTTCGCCTATTTGGCAGTTACACGCGTATCTTGTATGTGAAATAGTTTTCGGGAATCTTACAGTTATTATTTATGGCAGGGATTGCTCTAAGGGTGCGGGCAGAAGTGTTCCCCCCCCCCTCCCACCAAATCGTATTCTTCATTATGTAGCCAAAGTATATCTTGTCCAGTCGCCTCAAGGAAACTGAAGTTTTGTTCTATGATGATCCAAGTATATTTAATGTGTCCTACTTGTACGTATGTTATTTTTCATGTTCTGTAACAGCAAACAACCACACTTTTGAGATGGCTAGTATTTTTTCAATACATAAATTCACATAAGGCGCCCTCCCCCCCAAATGTGTTTCTAAATCCGCCACTGATTTATGTAATATAGCAACCGACGTCACAAATATATTTTTCATCCTTTATGCGCCGAAACTTATCAGTAAACAGTGATAATGTGTACACAATACAGAAGTTTTTGCTACATAATTCTGTTTCTAAATCTCAATCGAAGTTTATGAATAGACATAAGAAAGAAATTGAGTAGAGAGTTAATGATTTAGTTTTCAGAGCTTTAGATCAAATCGATCCTTTGGTGCCTGTCTTCTCCTCGGCCGGGCCTGAAGGCAGGCTCTCGCAGTGAACGGATCCTGGCCTTGAGAACGGGTTTCGTCGACACGGAGGTCATGGTAGATCCTGTGAGTATCAGATCACGAATCGCATCACGCACGCAGCTTGGGAACCTGTTCCCCGTCCGTGTGAGCTAAGGCCCGATTCACAATGTGCAGTCTGCAGTCCGGCAGTCGGAGATGGTCAGTCGCCATATTGAATTTTATTATTTTTCGCCTTTTTGAAATTCCAAGAAGGAAAGTGTAAAACGGAAACTATACCGTAAATTCTATTCACCTTGAGCTACAGTACAATCATGGCCACAGAGTTAGTAATGTATAGTTAGGTCGCAATTTGTCGGGCAAATTATGGATATTAAAAAAAATTTGCCACACACATTACGGCGTAATTATATGTTAACAGCTAAATCGCAAGGTCTGTACTGTAGCGAAATGTAAATACAATTTGAGGTATAATTGCATATTTATCATTTTTCTTCTTATAATTCCAAAACAGCAAAAAAAAAAAAAAAAAAAAAAATCAACATGGCAACTGAAACAGAGCCTTTAATTTCGACTGCTGGACTACCGACTGCCGAAAACCCAGCCGATCAGGCCTTGCTCTCGTAATCACGTATTGTGAACAAATATTGTTTTTTTTGAGAATTTACTTACTTCTAAATGCAAAGCAATTTTTACATACAATGTGTTCAAAATATGGCCGATTAACTAGCAGTTTTTTTTAAAAACAATACATAGAAATCATCATTGCTGGACATCACATTGTGAACAGTATTCGACTTACGACTGCCAACTGCCGGCAGTCCGCTGATGTCAGCAATCGACTGGAGACTGCGCATTGTGAATCGGTCCTAACTGTATTCAGCGCACTTACTGCTTACGCATAACTAGTGACCTGAAAATATCGCGTTTTCTTTCAGGCACAAGCTAGATTTTCAACAACTGTAACTTTCTTACAATTTTGCAGTTGGCTTTTGACTTACTTGACACCTCGTGGAAGTTGCTGAGCCAATAATAAAATTGAAACTTGTTCAGGTCCTTATAACCGTGTCAGCGAACAATCAGTGAGTAGCTGTTGTCTGCTTCAGATCACAACTATTCTTGAAGGCTAGCTTACAAGTCTCAGAACCCGCGAATTGTTCAAGTCTCTACGCATAACTTATATTCACTAGTTACCTTCCTGTGTGTGTATAAATACACACAAATACAACTATACATATGTCATATTTCCTTAAGAGGCCCGCCTCGTGGCACATGTGTTTGTGTGAGTGAGGTATGGTGCTAAGGGCGACGTCGTATGGGCCATACAACGGTGCGCCGCCTCTACGCTTAAGGCGTGCAGTCTTTGCGAAAAAACTAATTTCCTGTGGGACTTTAAGTGGTGACCCTATTGTTTTATTTACGAAATCACTTTACTAAAGTCCAATGCACTACCCTTAAGTGGTTTCACATCTATTCGGCTAGTATATTTTCCGCTGTAGCAGCCTGAAAACCCCGTTTTAACCCATTTTGACGTGCCCTAAAAGGGGATTTCTAATACGTGCGTTGTCTTGAAAGTGCTTAAGGGCAGTCGTCTGAAGTGTGTGTTCTTTTCGTAGACAAACGGCGTAAACACACGTGTATTAGTTTCTGTGTAAAACGTTTTCTTCAAACACGCTGCAGTGTGATTTTATGGCAACGAGGCGAGTCCCTTAAGAGCGCGTAGTAGATAAATGAACGCAGAAAACATAAATTGATTTCTACGATTTTTCGAAGCCAATATGGATAAAATACTCAATGACAATCCTAGATAACGGTATTTGCCAACTTTATGAGTAAATATTTATCCAGAATTATTAATTCGTTACGCTTGATTTCTTGCGCCGCAGTTAAATGCACGAGGTTCCGGCGTCGGAGATTGTGCCTTAGAAGTTCGTAACACCGGAAACAATTTTGTTTAAAACGTTAGCTAAAACTATTGTTTAGGATTTTGTATAATTTTCGCAAATTGGTTTCAAGAAACCTTCAGTTATATATTAATGCTGTTAGCGTTAAATTATGTACCACGCCCTCTTAACGAGCAATAAAGTACAACTGTTTATGTGCAGACGATTAAGAAACACATGTATTTAGTGTTATTATTAGTATTATCATTCGTGTAATCCTAAGAAGCGGATCATGTGTAATCACAAAACAGTTTGGTTTCTGTTTTGCGCTACATTAGTTTCGTCCATGTGTTTGATATGAAATACTTCAAAAAGAAATCTACTATAGTTAAAAGTAAATATGGAAACTGTTTAAATAGAAAATTATGTCAGGAGCGGGATTTGAACCCACGCCCACAGAGTGGACCAGAACACCCACGCCTGTTCTCACAGGCAAGACATCTCTTGAGTCTGGCGCCTTAGACCGCTCGGCCATCCTGACATACGAAGTCAAGAGAGTTTCCTATATTACTTCTATAAACTTGTATTTATTGATCTATTTGGTTCGTGTGTATACATTCAAGTGATTGTTACTCCTACAAAGGATAGACTCACTAGAGGGACGGTATTCTTTTGGCAGTTTTGCTCTCCCTATTCGGAACAAACAAATATCTGTTTAACGTAAAAAAAAAAAAAAAAAAGATTAAATATAAGTTTTCAACGATTTACTTGCAAATTTTATTTCCAAAATATGAATACATTGAGTAACGGAACAACGTTGGATGGGTTCCAGGGACGTAGTGATGAAGAGAAAAAGGAAGACCCCACCCTACCTTATGGAAACAGCTTACATAGCACCATTTTGAACCTTGAAAATCTAAATACCGTAGGAAGGTCCTCGAGCCCTCAGTTAAACGCTGTAAATTGTGTCTTAATGAGTAGTTCAGCATTCTGTTGAGGGAAAGCCCACATATTCTGTCTCAGGAGAAAATAAATATGTCCAAAATAATTAAGTAAAATTAGTCTATTTTTCAGAACTCTCTGTAACAAGTTATACCTAACATCCAGACTTCTTCACAACTAATGAGCGCAAGGGACTAACTAATGAGTGAAATATAGGTGGGTAAGAATATTGGTAAAATAAATTAGGGAATCAGACAAAACCAGTAAGGGGATCAAACAAAGCCAATAAAGGGAATAAGATAACTTCAGTCAGGGGATCAGACACAATGTGAATCCAATTGTACACATCTAAGATGCATTAGGTTGCATGTCACGCGAAGGGCTCTGATTCATTTCAATAACGTATATTATAATTTTCCAAATCGTAAAGGTTTTTTACAAGACTTCACTTAAATTCCGTCTCGGGCAGTTGCCCTTCATCAACATGTCACAGTTCTTAGGAGTTCTATGATTCCATTAAATCTCATTTACCACATTTATCAAAGCGTCGCAGATGCAAGCAGGGCTCGACTTCCGTTCTGTTTCATTAACTACATCTTATCACTGTGTGACAGTTGTCACCAGGACTCATGTATCACCCCTTACAAATATTTGACAGATGTCAGAAGTAGGGTTCAATCTCTATTCCTTCTCATGTACCACACTTTAACAAAATGTGACAGTTTTAGCAGAGCTCCATTAAAATTCCACTTTGTATGGTACCCCTTATCCATGTGTCACACTTGTTTGCAGTTCTCCGATTCTGTTACATCTCATTTATCACACTTTATCAAAGTATGACACTTGTCAACAGGACTCCGTTTCCATTCCATCTCATTTACCTATCTCAAAACTGTGTGACAGTTGTTAGCAGCGCTCCGCTTCCATTTAATCTAATGTACCAGCCCTTATTAACGTGTGACAAATATTGGCTGGATTCAAACTCCACTACGTACTTAAAAATCCGGACAGTTTTTAGCAAGACTCCACTTACCATGCACTACCCATTATCAATATGTTACACTAGTCAGCAGGCCACTGTTTTCATTACATCTTATTTACCACACTTTATCAATGCATTACAGTTGTCAACAGGACTCCGCTTCCATTACATCTCATGTACATCTAATCTCTGTGTGCCAGTTAAAAGGTCAACGATTCAATTCTAGCTCGTATTCTATCCTTTATCAATGTGTGGCAGTTCTTAGGACTGTGATTTCATCTTATCCCAGGTAGACCTCCTAAGGTCATCCTTGAAGGATTATTGGGGACCACTATATGCCATCCTAATTCAATCGAAGTTTGTGATTCATTGTTGCTTAGTGTCTCCAGTTTGGATATCCTGTGGACAACCCTCCCGGATGATATTTAAGCTGAGCTTTCCAAAATACTGCCTATGGATATCCCTCGTGGAACTTTGTGCACCACAGAAAGATCCTAAGGAAATCCATGTCCTGGCTGGGATGAACCACCCCTTAATATATAACAGTTGTTCCGAAATTCCAAAGGACACTAATTATGTGTCTTGCCACGCATGCGAAGTCGCAAACCTAACCTCCACTATATCTCCTGCGCGGTGATTCCTGCCTGGTGGAATGGCTGGGATAAATGTCACCAGGTACCGTTACCTGACCTTGTGCGCGCTCCAATAATTGTACAGAAACGAGTCCCGTCAAGAGCAACTCTCGAAATTCGTGATTTTTTTGGTGATACCAAGAGTGCAACGAACGATCTTGATGATTTCACGCTCATTATCATTACGACCGGAAAGGAGGTGGGAGGGGGGAGGGAGCGAGTTGGCAGTTATTGTTGGGTGATGGAGATGGTGTTCAGAAAGAGAATAGATCAGCAATTTGAAATATTTCTGAGGTTTTCGTGTTTGTTATATAACAGTTGTTCTATTTTTTTTTTTTTAACGATAGGGACGTTTTACAATTTGATGATAAGTTTCGGAGATCGAGGTCACAGATCTGTGATCCCCAGTCCTAATCTTTTGGCAATGGAGCCTCAAAAGCTTCCTAATGCATACATTTTAATTCAGACGCGGAGAAGGGTCTCTTCGCAGTGGAGAACAGTTATAATCACACAGTTTTCTTAGAATCTATCTCTGTTTCAAATTGCATTATGTTGCAGAGGATATGCAAGTAGGCAAATCTCTGTCTCGCTGTCGTTTATGGTACCATATCGCATATAACTGGTGTTTTTTAGGGAAATCGCCAATCGTAAGGATAATTTGGAAAGGAAAACGTACCTAAGCATTTCCTACTTTTAAAAAAGTACCTTAGTACAGCTACGTGAAGTCGACATGCATTGGATTGGTAAAGTTGGCGGTAAGTAAAAGGATTTCTATGAAACTTGCTGGGTAACAAAGCTGTACTTAGATCACCATTGCGAAATATTTAGCCAGTCCCTGCAAACTGAATAGTCCTGAGGATAAAATCTGCTAATGTAAAATATGTTTATAGATATTTTTCTATACTAATGTATGTCCGTATCCCCGTGAAACATCAGATATGAAAAGCTCCCAGGATTTTTTTTTTTTTCGTAGTTCCAGGGACAGTAAACAACTGAATGACTCATTAAAAAAAAAAAAACATACTAACCCTTTTATCCAAAATTATGTAGAGGTAGAACAAGGTTTTATGTGAAAAGTAACTTAGGACTCAGGCTGAGAATGTTGTTGTTTCTGCAGTTTAACATGTGTTGGCAAGAACGATCCTGGGATACAACCTTTGTTGAGACGAACAACGTTGTATCGTTATTAATCATGGCGAGCTGCGGCAGAGAGTGTGTATCGTCTGTTGCTTGCCTGACAACTTTGGAACCAAACATTTCGCCAGAGTAATATGTTTCTGGTATAACCATTTTAGGGTATATTTGCGTGTGTATGTATGTATATATATATATATATATATATATATATATATATATATATATATATATATATATATATATATGTCTCGCTGTCGTTTCTGGTACCATATCGCATATAGCTGGTGGTCCACATCGTCTGTGCGGCGCGTCGGGATAAAGCAAACACCTACGCGCTTGGCTCTATCACCACGCCAGTGGCCACCCCTTTTATTTCCGTAAGGGTTGAAGGTAACAATTGGTCTTTACTGTTTGTTTGTCGGCCTCATTGTCATGAAGTAATATCCTAAGTTTTGTCAGTTTACGTCGGTCAGTGCTCGGTTTGTGGGGAAATTAAAGTTTTAAAATTTGATATTCAAAGGCGAATTACTCCCTTAGAATTACAGTTAAGTGCAAAGTGTTTTGTATATTTCCTGCTTTATTTTACACAGGGAATCACCTGCCGGAGTTTGTCGGTTTTTTTTTTTTGTGAACAACCTGTATGTGCGTGTGGCATTTCTCTATTCGCTTCCAAAATCACAAGAGTTTCTGGGTTTCAAGAATCATTTGTAGTGTTGATAACTTATTACGTCCTTTTAAAGCCATGCTTCTCTATTTCTGGTTTCTATTTTTTTTTTCAATGCAAGAAATTATACGGTTTTGACTTATGAGTCGATTAACCAAAACTTTGTTATTTACATAATTAGCTAAAAACATAATATTTAATGCCTTCATAAAATTAGCCAATGTGGTGAAAACCATTTTAAACAAAACTGTCTAACAGAACTTTGATATCTGATCTAGTTTAGACTTAAAAATTATTTATCGCGAAAAGTTGAAAAAGAGGAGCATTGCCTTCGTAAGGGCGTGAGTATAGTACCGATTACGTAAAATTAAAACAGAATAACGAAATGATAACTCAGTATATTGTATTCCACAAACGAGTGTACTGATTTGCTCGATCTGCTGGCATAACTTCCTGTGGCCTACTGTGGTATATCATACGGTTTCAGAGTATTCAATTCTGCCGTCATTGTCATACTCTCATTCGCTCATCCAGCAAATTTAACGCATAATTCAGCGAAAGTATTATATTTAACAGCTGTAAAAAATTCACTCGTACGTTGAATAGACTACAAAATAATAATTCCTCCTTTGTTGTTTTAAAAATTATATATATGTACACACACAATTACATGGTGTCAATGAATGACGTTTAAAACATCCTGTAGCGAGATAGCCGACACTGAGACAAGAAATGTGATACAAGACACTTGGGGTCGCAATATTCGGGAAATTCCTTAAAATTGGTGACCAAATGTTGAACACATGGTATCACAGATGCCATACGTCGCTGGATCTGTGACTGCCAGGTGTAGTGTTCGTGTTGCATCAAACCAATTAATTGTATCCACTTAGCAATGTACCACCTGACCCGCGTGTGCTGCTTACGAGCATAGTTTACTGAGTTCCAATCTGGTGTCTTCTGTAGAGCGTTTGTGTACGTGTCCTGCGCATCAGCAAAGTGTTAGTTGACACTAGTGTGAAGCAAAAATGTGTTTATTAGACATTATTGTTTCGTTTTGTTGTGTTTATCCTCTTACTAACTTATGGCAGGTTGTCTCTGTACTTTTTAGAACATCTGGTACAATTCTGTAAAAGAGTGCATACATACTAAGGGAGGAATTTGAGTTTTTGAGTTGTTTTGATGTTAACTACCAATTCTCGTAGCGTGGTCCTACACTTCTATCTTAACGATTTGTATACAATATATACATACATTCCAAGGTTTTCGTGAATATATGGTTGGAAATTGAATGATGGGACATGTATATCGCAAAAACAAACATTTGTTGTCAGTGAGCATTTGTATGGAAATAGCACCTTGCAGAGGTGCAGGGGGAAATCACCCACTTTTTTTTCAGTGCCCTACGTATTCATCTGCAGTTCTGCTTCATGGTTATTGGCAGCGTGTGTATGTGAAGAGCATTATCTCATTAACCGAGCCAGTTACAATAACTTTCCTGCAACGTCACACGTCTGTAATTTGCCGGTAGAATCCCAAGGCTCGTGAGAGTTAAAATATCCAGTCACTAGAGCCACGATTTTATGGTGAAAAGATTTTTGCAACATTTGGTTTCGATGCGTCATGTGCACGTCTACAGGTCTGCTACATCACCCGTAATTTGATAATTTTACTCTCACTTGCCTTGGCAAATTACAGACGTAAGGAGTCACAATAATCTTATTCTGATTGGTGCAGTCAAATGAGAAACGTGTCTGAACAAAGACACGCTGCCAATAACCTTGAAACAGAACTGCCGATGTGCACGAGAGACACTGAAACAAAGTGGGGCAAAAATCTTTTCACGACAAAATCGTGGCCCTACCAATCACTGACCACGAAGCAGAACTGCAGATGTGCACGTAAGGCACCAAAACAAAGTGGGGCGAAATTCTTTTTCGCGAAAAACAGGGGTCGCTAACTATATCTCAAATTTGAATTCTAGGCACACGAAGGCGCTAGTCGATTGGCTGAGAGAATACGTGATCACGGTCAAACGGGAATAGGGATGGTATAAGCTGCGAGTATTTCGGCGCACGCGCGAGTTTAAGAGTGTTCATCATATCACAACATATGTTAGAAGTACCGCCTTCCAACCTGAACACAACACAGGTGTCAGAGCGCCGAGGCGTATATTGTCTCACAGTTGTGGGTAAACATATGGCGCAACTCGCGTCAGTTTCCATGTCGTCGTTCTTCGTTACTGTAAGTCCTTTCTCTCATCTTTGGTTTCAACCGTCGCCGTCAGACTTGGCTTTTAAGTGCCTCACCTACTGCGTGTTTAAAGTGTGTTGCAGCATGTTCGTAAATACGTTTTTTACGAAACTACTTCTCTTATGCTCATTGTGTCAATGTACGAAAAGAAATGCTTGCGTGACAGACAGCGGCAAAAGTAACTGCTAAGGGATGCTTTTCTGTCTTGTTATGATGTGTAGTGTACGTACCTTGTGTCAAAGAATGGCACACACACACACATATATATATATATATATATATATATATATATATATATATATATATATATATATATATATATATATATATATATACACACACACACACACACTTATTTGAGCATATAGTACACTTCTTGCAAAAGTGTACATATCTCGTAAGGGGCGCATATGCTGACTTGTGTTATTGAGAGATTTTTGTCTTGTTTTTTTTTTCTTTTTGTACCTTTGAGTATTCACAAAAGTATGTTGTAAACTTAATGACAAATAGATAATGAATTTTCAGGTGCGGTTTAGTAATAACGAGATATGTAATCTGTGAAAAAGTGAGTTCGAATATATAATTAATTAATTAATTAATTAATGGAGTTGTTAAAGCCTTTTTCGCATAGAATATTCTTTCCATTGCATTTCAGCTATTAAATTATACAATTTTAAATTTGAAGCAGGATGCCCCAATGAACAAAACAGCACACATTGTAGCAATACCCTCAAGTGAACCGTTTTCAAGGAAATGGATTTAGAATGCAGAGTGAAGTCTTACAGGTAGGCAACATGACAGGAGGAAATTTTCAGATATGTTGGTTTTAAATGTCAATTTTAATAGCGATTTTCTCCATTAAGTTTTGTGCCGAACGAAAACTTGCATTATATAATTTTACCTCATTTTTACAAGGAATCAAATCTCAAAATTTGTAACATACTTTCATCAACAGCCCGCATATACATATATACATCTACTTTATGTATCTAGCAACAAATGGTGAATGTTTTTATAGTGTATTCTATTGCGAGTGCATTCCTGACAGGTGTTAAACATCATATTTTCGCGAAACTGTGTACTAAATTGCTGGATGAGCGAAAGAAAGAATAACAGTGATCATCGCATTGAAAACCCTGAAAACCATATGACATAGCACAAGAGATCACAGGAAATTTTCTAATCAGAACGATCCAGTAAATGTAATCGTTTGTGGAATTGAGTATATTAAATTCTCACTTCATTATGCTTTTAAATTTGTCAATTTGGTGTTGTACTCAAGGCCTCGAGGACATGAATTGTTACTGAAACTCCTGTTTTTAGAGGTCAATCTAGAAAATCCGAAAAAAAAAAAAAAAAAAAAAAAAAAAAAAAAAAAAAAAAAAAAAAAAAAAAAAAAAAAAAAAAAAAAAAAAAAAAAAAAAAAAAAAAAAAAGAGAGAGGTCCTAGATCACAGACTTGCTAACTTGGCAAGCGAATATTTTGTTAGAATGGCATATTCCAATAGCAAACCTTTAACGCCGGAATAAAAGTTTCCAAATTCAGGACCAGAAATGGTTTACCAGAAGCATATTACTCTGGCAAAGCGTGTTGTTCCCAAAGTTTTCCCTCTGTATTAGCTAGTTTTTCTGCAGCAGACAAGAGAGACACACTGCCATAGTTCGACATGATGCCTGCTAATAAAACGTTGTTTGTCTCAGCAAAGGTTTCATCCCAGGATCATTCTTACCAACACATGCATAACTGCTGAAACAACATCCCCAGCCTAACTTACTTTTCAAATAAAACCAACGATCAGTCAGTGAGTCAGTCAAGTTGTTGCTGTCCCTGGAACCATGAAATGCAAATACATTCCTGGGCGTTAGACATCCCATTTATTTCAGAGTGACATGTGCATACATTCGTAAGGAAAAATATTGATAAAAAAATTATACATTAACAGCTTTTATAATCAGCTAAATAAGTAGCAATGCCCAGTAAGAAGCCTAATGATTTGGTCACGTACCACCAACTCCACTACTCTAATGCCGGTTTCGCATAACTGTACTTGGGCATATTTGTATGAGTAGCGAATACTTGGGTATGCGTCCCCTTTCCAATGGTCCTTACGATCGTCCCGTTTGCCCCTAAAACACCAGCTATACTAGGAGATGGTACCATAAACGACAGCAAGACAGAGATATGCCTACTAGTATATCCTCTGCGACATAATGCACTTTGAAACAAAGATAGGCTCTAAGTCCCGGACCACACATTGCGGTTCTGCCGCAGCGTTTTCGCCGCTGCGTTTCCGCCGCAGCAGTAGAACACATTGGTTTAAATGGTAGGGGCCACACAGTGCGGCAGGCACACGCGGCGCCGCACTACCGCTCTGCCGCAACCCGAGAACAACAGCTGTAGTTCAGTTGGAGCGACCACACAGTGCGGTGCTGCCGCAGTTCGCTTATGTTTGACGTCGGTAAGTTCGTACAACGTATGCAAGAATATCCTGTTCTGTGCGAGGAATCGAATAAGGATTACAAGGACAAACACTGCAAAGCAAGACAATGGGATTGTGTTGGGAGAGCAATGTTTGAGAATTGGGACGATAAGACTGAAACTGAATGAAGGGAACAAGGTAAAAAAATTAATATTTTATGTTATAATTTACAATAAAATTGTTATCCACTGTAGACGACTTAACTAATGTAACACAAATATTTTACTACTAAAATTAATGTTATTTTGTACATTGTTGCCGATTTCGTAGGTCAATTGTGTTTGTTTAGTAAAAAAACTCGATTTATTGTTTATGAAGTGTCATCCCAATCCAACTTCAGTATGTAACCTGTCTAACAATACAGTTTTGACATAAACTAGTATACCACATATGATGGCTTTGAAAAGGCACAGCACCAACGCCCATAAAGTAGTCAGCAAAAATGTCCCGCACTTCACTTCCAGTAGCTCGTTCAGCTGGTCCGAATTCGTTGACATCCATGGAAGAACACGTCTCTGCATCGTCGTAGTTCATGCCGTCCCGTTTCCGAACAAAATTGTGTAGTATGTAGGCTGCCTTGATAATAATGTCAACAAAATCCAGACCAACAAGAATTGGGGTGTGAAACACACGCCACTTGGTGGCTAGTATCACGAACGCACACTCAACGGAACGCCTGCACCTGGAGATAATTGAAAACTCTTCTGCGTGACGTTACACCACGAGCTGGAAAAGGCCGTAGGAGATTTGTATGCAATTTGAAAGCTTCGTCTCCAACAATTACATAGGGCTGGGGGTATTCGTCTGTACCTGGTAAACACCTAGGTGCTGGCAAATTTAACGTTCCTGAGTATAGTTTCAAGGACTGTCCCGAAACACTGTTGAATCGCCTTCCTTCCCGTAGGCACCAGCATCAATCGCTATGAAACGTAGATTAGCTTCCACAACAGCCATCAACACGACAGAAAAAAAAACCTTTTAGTTATGGAATAGAGTCAGCATTTTTTGGGTTCCTACACCTGATGTGCTTGCCATTTTATCTGCACATGCTTCAAATAAAAAATAGTTGCCTTACTTCATTAACTGGTGAAAATTAATTGTTATGTAAGTAATAGTTGCGTGTGTGGTGCAACAATCCAGAAATAAAATCAAAGCCAGATCGTCAAAATGTAACGTTTATCGTTAACGACTTATAAAACAACTGTCTTTATTGTACTATATGTTATAGGTTCATGACCTCTATACATCGGCCTACATTATTTTCCCTTAAATTATGCATGTAAAAATTTATAGTGTGTGTAATATTTTGAAGAATGTAGCCTACATTTGTAACTTGTGTATTGGTACCCATATATTATATTAAGTATTTTTAAACTTTCTTAAGGTGATTGTCAATCTTTCCTCTGTCCTAATAGCGCATTTCCAGCATGTGTCTTGTTTCGTAACGTAGAGCCGCACAAGTTCTAACAACTCATCGAACGAAGAAATCGACATCCGATAATACTCTAAAAATTTGGTCTTGTATTTCTGTATATTACTAAAAATGTTTGAAATCTTTCACATGCCTCGCGATCTATATGAAACGGATTCACCCAATGTCTTCTTTTCACTGGCTCTTTAAGAAGACCGGTGCCTTCTAATGCACATACAACTATGTGATTAAACTGTTCCTCATTACGAAGAGACATTTCTCCGTGCCTGAATTTAAATGTATGAGGCTCGAATGCCAACAAGAATAGGTATGGGTTCACAGCGCGAGCTACTCAGATAGCATATTGGGCGTAACTATTATCTTTTTTTTTCCCTATGAGTTTTTAAGCGGCGACCACATTATTTTATTTATGAAGAGCAATGTTCGAAGTCTAACGCTTGTTTCTATAGTTGTGTTTTTAGAATCCGGTTGTTAATTTTCCAGATACGGCAGTCTGGATAAGCTGTTTTTGACCATTTTTAGTGGCTCGTAAATGAGGTTTCTAATAAAAGTGCCGAATTTTTAAAACTATAGCGACATAGTTTGGAGTGTGTGTTCTTTTCGTAGGAATACAAATGTAATGTGCGTTAAATAGTTTCGTCCAAAAAACTGCTTTAACTCGCTGCGACACATTTGAAGCGCAGGTAGGCAGGCCCCTTAAACCTGTGTTGTCTGCTTTGAATGTAACTGGTTATTGTTTCTCATTCATATTGTTGTTGTCCTTGTTTTCATTTATTTCATTGATTCCATTTATAGAACAACATTTTTCCTCACTTGAACACCCTTAAACACCGAGAACCTTATTTTCGTCGAAGACGCTCGAAGTAGACTGCAATACACTCCTCCCTAATACCAACGTCAGAACACACAATTTAGCACAATTTTCGTTTTTAGTTATTATGTGTTTATAATATAATTTGTGTTATTATATTAAACTTTTCGACATGCAAAATAAAACTAACTATTTCTGAATGGCATGCGTTTGTATAAATACAAAATTTCATTTCGTTGTTATTTCACAATAACGTAAATATTTTCGTTGCATAAGTTGTTCTTCTGAAGAGGGGAACTTCGAAAGTTACGATGGCCTGAATAAGTTGGAGGAAGAGAACTTGCTAGAATTGGTATGATTTTACTCAATTTCACAATGTAAATAATAATAAAATGCACAACTGTTATTACATTCGTAATGATACAGGTTAGATTCCCTGCCCGGCCCACCTAATATCGATTTACGCGGTTTTCTAATATTACTTCAGGTTAATTTCGTGATGATTCCTCATATTTCTAGATTATCAGTGCCATTGGTTACGTTTCTGATGATCATAATAACGAAGGTATGTTATGCATTACTACCAACATTCAACTATTATCTTCATTTAAATTTATAATTCATTGTGATACACATTTGAAGTATTTACCATCCAGCATTAAGGGTACTTAAATGTTTAATTATTTTATGTATGAGATAACAATTGTTTGACATGCATTTCTTTGGACCATTGTTTCCTCGCACGAAAAATTTATGACTTTAATAGTTTTTAGCATAATGCTAGGTCAGAATCATAGTTCGCGCATGTCACAGGGATGTACCTAATAACTAGCACAAACTGACTTACTGTAATGAAATAATTCACACTAAAAATACATTTATTGGCTAATCCATGAAATAAATGAAAAAAAAAAATTAGTGAAATATTTTAATATTCTTAAAGATTACATATTAATATTAAATTTTTGCGTATTCCTTTGATTTTGTATGTAAATAATTCATTGTATGATTTCATATGTCCTAAAGTTGTTAATGCCTGATTTAAATGTGAATTATTTAAGTAAGTTGGCTTCCGTTATTTGTACGTCCCCAAAACTTGCAAAATTTGACTTTGACATGTATTGTGTAAAATTTTTTGGGTAGTATAATTTTCTTGTCAAGGATGTAAAGCACCAAGTAATGTTTACAAAAATAGCACTGATTCAAATGTAAATTAATGTAGGTGTTAGAAACGAGCACGCTTAAATAATTAACTGAATAAAAATAAATTTCATACAATTCTGAAGCAAAATTTCGTACTTGAAGAGCAGGAGGAGACTATTTCGCTTTTCCAGTCTTCTTGCAACTGCTTAACTTCTTCCAATGAGCAGAAAATGATGAACTCGGTGATAGAACTTAGCGTAAGTTAAAGCATAGTTAGAGACACTGGAAAATCTCGGGAATAGTTGACTATTTGCTAGGCTCCAACATGCTCTATATAATACTGAATGTCTCGTATCGACATTGGCTGTGGTTTATTTGAAGCATTGTTTCTCTCTTCAACAAACCCAGTTAGAACTGTACAGCTTGAATACACAGCGTATGTGATTTGCCAGAAAACTGTTCACACGTGTCACGGTTAACATACTGCAGTTTATTGGAGACTATCTTAAACATTTTCGCGATTTTCCAGTGTCTCTAAGCATAGTGTATAGTCCTTTCACGGAAGTAATTCTAACAGGGCATAACTGAAGGAAAAAAATTATTATGTTTCTCGTAAATTAGCTGCACCAGATATAAAGATTTATTTTCATTGTTGTGTATATTATTTGCGCATTTACACGTGCATTTAAATTTCTTTAATTCGAAGTTATATTTTAATAAAGGAATATTTTTCGTTAACGGCACTACACAAGGCTGAAGAAACAAATGTAAACTTTTTCAGTCTTTAAATTTTGTTCAGGAATAATGGGAGTAAAGATTTGTGGAAATAGTACTTTATTTTTGTTATATTTTGGGTGTGGTGGGTATAAGGAACATTTAAATTTTTTTTTTGGGAGTATACATCTTGAAACTTTTTAGAACTTATTTTGCTGTATCTGAAATTATTTAAGATGAGTTGGCTTTAAAAATCTTGCCAGGAGTGGGATTTGAACCCACGCCCACATAGTGGACCAGAATACCCACACCTGCTCCCACAGGCAAGAACTCTCTTGAGTCTGGCGCCTTAGACCGCTCGGCCATCCTGACAACTTATTGTTAAGTAAATTTCTCATGTTAATGCTATACATTTAAATTGATTGATCCTTATGATTAGCGTGTACGTGTCGAACTAGCGTCACTCCGAGGATAAACTCTCTATAAACCGTATCACTCAAACATATTACCACTTAAGTTCAGGACTGTATTAATCTGAAACTTAATTTAACTAACAGTGGCCGTTTCCGAATAGTGCCCTGAAGGATAATTTCACCCTCACGCATCCTTGAATAGCGTATCATGAAGGGTTCGGCCATATTTTGTGTCCAAATTTTACCGAGGATCCAAGATGCACCCTTCCACACAGCCTTGGCTCAAGGATTCTTGGCATGCATTCATGTGCCCTTGCGATAGTTGTTTGTTTGAACAGAGGAGTCAATATTTGGACGGTAAGTTTAAATAGAAATGCTTCAAGAATTCAGGAATCCAAGGATATAATCCTACGAATTCGAAAACAGACACTCTTTATTTGATCTACTGCAATCAAATAAAATACGCATGTTAACTAGTTATTTATTGTTAAACGCCAAAAGCACGGTCAAATGTTGCGCACGGTCTGGTTCACCAATTGTCTGCTTAGTAGCAAATCTTATTTCCCGAATACAAATACAAGAAGTAAGAGAACAACGTGTCTCGCATGAAGTTGCATCGTTGCAGGCAGGGAAACGACCTTTTCTGTTTCCGAATTCGCAGGAGTAATCTTTGGACACTTGAATCTTTGAAGCCCGCACAGCAATGTGTCCTCCGCGGTCAAGGGTACATTTGTGTGTTTAAGAAATAAACGACTGTAGCTAGAGCGCAAGGCTATGTGAAGGACGCATTTTGGATCCGCCTATAAAAATGGCCGCATCCTTTATGACACTTTTCAAGGATGCGAGTCTGCGACGGATCCTTCAGGACTCTATTAGGATACGGGCCAAGTGTCAAGATGTAAACTATGTTTATATTTCACAAGTTCTATACAACTTGTTCTTCCTCTGTACTGATTGTAGTCTACTGGACAATTAATAATCGAATTGAATCAGACACGATGTGAAAACCAACTGTGGGAGCTAGTCAGTGATGCGTTAGGACGATGCATTGCAGCTAGACCAACACCTCCCACAACCCGCGCAGATCTGTAAAATGTTCTTGTGGCAGTATACCGACTTGGTTGAGGCCGAGATAATATTGAAATACCCAAAACCATGCCCAGAACCGTTGCCACAGCCATAACAATCACAAAACATCCTTGCTACATCTGACATAATAGAACCGGATGTTTTGGTTTATCCTTCAATCAGATACCGTTTCTAATCCAGAGGAATTTTGTAATTGACAACAAGCAATTTTTGTTTAATATCACTGTGTCAAAAATTCTTGCTGGAACTGATTTTCACGCGGCAATCAACGTGTTTTAAAATACTGTATGAGCAACAATTACCAGACAAAATAATGGAATTGGGTCAGCGGCTGTTTCCGAATTCATAGGATTAATCTTCGGATCCCTGAATCTTCGTTACCTTCACAACAATGCATCATTCGCGGTACAGGTGCATTTGTGTATAAACATACCTTCCGAATTCCCAATCCAAACAAATGACTATCGCAAGGACGAAAGGATGCATGCCACGCATCCTTGAGCGAAGGATGTATGGAAGGATGCATCTTGGATCCCCGGTAGTATTCAGACACGAATAAAAAATGGCCGCATCCTTCAAGATGCACTTTTCAATGATGCTAGGGTGCAAAGAATCCTTCAAGACACTATTCGGAAACAGCCAGAGTCTAAATTCGTGACCGGATGTTCACATTCGTCCACCTGAATTTGACTATTTGCTCTTTGATTATTTGTCATAACAATAGCAAATAGTTACTGGTGTGTGTTTATGCTTATTGCGATTGAAGCACCGCCTTTTTTCCTTCACCAGTTCACTGATCATCTTACTGAGTAAATTCCACGCAGATATGCAACAGTATTGATCCTTCAGGGAGATCACACTCCGTACTATAGGGCAGTTATTATAGTGTTTGTGTTTGTTTTTAATCCCGACGAAAAAGAAGGAGTGTTACAATTTTAACGGCGGTGTCTGTCTATAGCCGTGTTCGAAACCGCTAGAAGACTGCCGTTTAGGTACCTAAATCGACTTCGTGACCAAATTTAGGGCCTAAAGTTAGAGGGATTTATGTATAAAATTCACTAAGGTACAGTATCACACTAAACCCCCTCATAGATCGGTAAAATCGTCTGCTGGTGTTTAATTAAGTAATATTTTCCAGTATTTCAACTTCAGAAGCGACAAGACGTGATTTTTATCGTACTCGTTTTCTCTTTGGATTTCCATGACGTCGGAGTTCGCAGGAGTTTGGTTACTTTGAAGTTTAATGGGCTTTATTTTATAATTTGCAAGGAAATTGATACGTAAGTAACGCCACATTTACCATTTCTAAATATGTAAATGAGATACTAACAAATTATAGCATTTCTTGAAATATGAGCGGTAGTTTGAATCACTGTCTCAAATTCCGTATTCCGTTTTTACTAAGGGGCTCGGTGAACATATAATTTTATTAATTTAAAGTCTGTAGAAAAGTTCAGTGCACGTTTCTGATTGTCGCATACATTCAGTAAGTACATTTTGAAGTAAAGACCGTTTATATAGCTGTGTTGGAGGGCTTAGAACTGGTGTTTTTAATGAGCGTGGTTTCTTCAACAATGACGTTCTGACCTCGGCCTCGTCCGAAATGAGTTTTCTTTTCGTACGTTGGCACAATGGGTGCACGTGGAATATTTGCATTAAAAAAAAAAAAACACATTTCATTTCTCTGTACATCACAGACCTACGAATTCGTCAAGTCTACAACAAGGGCGTCATTTTTATGGAGATGGAGGGGGGGGGGGGGCTCAAGATTTTTTTTCGGCCACAGTGACCTTGTTACATCTTGTTTTATTAATTAAACATGTACGAATTAGAAACTTTAAAAAATAAAACTTCAGTTTTATGTGCTTTAAGCTAGCATTATTTAAATAACAAAATACACAAACAATGTTATACACTTAAAAATTCTAAATCCACCCCCCCCCCCCCATATGACGCCCCAGGTATATGAGCACTTCCCCTTTATCCTCTCCTCAAACCATTCACATCACCTTTTTTCATCCCTATTAGTTTCTATTGTTGCCTTCTGTATCATTCTTTGACAAAGCTATTTCGTTGGTCGATGGCGGCTATCTCTTTCCCAACCCATCACGTCCCCGAACAAAGTGGGGAGAAGAATAAAACGTTCGGTAGACGTGACGTTAGTACACCAGACATAGAGCCGTTCTGTGAAGCCGTGCGTGACTGGTATTGTTGCAGGACGGCAAGCGGCAACAATACGCACAGGGCCGCTTCTTGAGGCAGAGATATGGTTCCTTGCTGGGCGACTACTACCACCCTGACATCATCGCCTTCCAGTCGTCGGGGTCGGACCGCGCCCAGATGTCCGCGCAGCTCGAGGCCGCGGGAATGTGGCCTCCCGTCGGCTGGCAGCAGTGGAACCCCGACCTCCTCTGGCAGCCGGTACCCGTCTTCAGCCAGCCCCTGACACACGACACGGTAGGCAACCTCGTCGGCTCTCACCGGTGTATAGTATAGGATGTTCGCTGAAGTTATACCGTCAAATAGGATGAATAGGGACAAAATTTCAAACCAAAAGTTTAAGTATACAGTTTTAAAAGTCGGGTTTATTTTGGATTAGAAAGTTGGTGTTTACAAAGAGTAGTTTAATTAAATTATAATTTAATTGAAGATAAATGTCCAAGCTAGGAATTTGTATCTAAATTGGCCCCTATTCGTTCCAGCATCTCTATTAGCCCCATTTTACGGTAGTCTTTCAGAACCATGAACATTTGTTATTTCTATTACGTTGTCTCAGTCCGAGGGAGAAGCTATGTTCTATACTTTCAGGGTATTTTATATTTTTGTAGAATTTGCTCAAGTATTTTCTTTTCTACACAATTCCCATTTATTTGGAGATTGACGTTTCAGGGGTGACACCTGGGGCTACTAGGCGAGGATGATTACTGTGGTGGTGCGTCATTTCCTCTGGCACAGATGGGGGTCAAGGGATCAACATTCATAACTTCCAGTCCTGAGCCCTGGGAGATAGCATTAAAATTGTCCTCCATGACTGGGAATCAAACCCGGGACCCTTGGCCCACCGGCCAGAAGTTCAAACCAATGAGCCAAGCGGTTTGACCGAATATTATTGAGAAAATGATAAAACTAGGGCCAACATGACAAAAAAATTATAATTAGGTTACTGTAATTTTTTTTTTTTTTTTGGTATTTTTGTGAAACAAACTTTGAAATTTCACTGTATTACTATGTTGGTAAATATTTAACGATGATTTCCAAAGACACCAGTCTAAAATAAAAGTGTGGTTTGGCAGAGTTTCATTTTGAATTAATGATAAAATTAAAAGTGAAAATATTTGAATATTACACACTAACTGAAGGCAAATAAAGCATAAAAAAGTCCTTCTTTGTATTATGACTTCAAGAATCAACTGAGCTAGTGTAGAACACAGTAACAAATATTTTAAAACTTGTAATGGACAACATTTAATATTAAAAGTTTAAAAATTGTGTTTAAAATAAAAATTGTCAAGAATTTATTTTCTAGTTGATTTCACGCTTTTATCAAATTTCCAGTAACGTAAAGTACCAAAACCTTGAAAACTATCTAAGCTCAGAAAAAAATTGTGGTATTAGAATACTCTTAAGTATCTTTTGCAGTCTTGAGATAATTAGATTTTTACTATAACAGTTTTGTGCAACAATTAATACAATATGACTTAGTTAACTGTTTAAATATGGACTCCTTTTATTAACTGGTTTCATCTTCTAACTTCATGCTAATGACAGACTGTAAGTAGAGGGTAAGAAAGAACAACTGTGACTGTTGCAGCTGCTGCTGGTGAGAACATCTTGTCCCAAATACCACGAGGAGCGGGCAAGGGTCCTCAACAGCTCGGTAGTTCAAGAGATCATTGAGTCTCACAATGGCACGGAGCTATACGCCTACCTGGAGGCTGAGACGGGCATGAAATTCACTGATCCAGATGATGTTCAGTCACTTTATAGCACACTTAGAGCTGAGGTACGTCAGGTTGCAGGTTGTGTGTACCTTGGTCCCAAAAAAACTAAGGTCCACCACCTGCAGTTTACCTAAAGCAATACTTGCACTTTTCCAAGAACTGTAATGAAGTTTATTTCATTTTTACTGGCCAGATTTTGTCATTTATTTTCCCTGAAAAGAAAACATATTTCCAGCAATCCTGTTTATTGCCACCTTCGGTAGAGAATCTCAAAATCTGATCTTCATAGCTGAGCTGAGAATCTAATACAATACTCAAATAATTCTTACTTAAATGAAAAATGTTAACAATTTGAGTATCACAAAGTAACCACCTCACTATCATATCATGAAGCAATCACAGTTTGTGGTAGGTACCTTATTGTTAATTGTACATTATGATTCTTTAAAAAAAAAAAAAACCACACTCAACAGTTATCGGAAAATGTCACGTAATACAAAACTTAGTTAAACTGTGTTCTTTTACATAGACTAATTTATATTTGTAAATAAGTTAGAATATGAAACATAAGTAGTCAAATAATAAATTATGTTTTAAACATATGTTCTTGTTAAGTAGTCGTGAAAATTGTAATTTTTTAATCTACATGTAATTGTCGTTTTTAGGAAGAATTCAATCTCACTTTGCCAGAATGGACGAGAAACGTATATCCTCATCGCTTGTATGATCTAACCGTATTCAGTTTTGTCCTGAATTCCTACAATAAAGAGCTACAGAGAATTAAAGGAGGTGAGAATATTTGTTAGAACTATAGTGATTCATTACCAAATAGCGAACACCAGAAACTAAAACATGCTACCCCATTACATATATACTTACCTTTCTTGTATTGACAAATCCTCAGTTATGATTCATATACTCTTTGTTGACAGGTCCCCTGCTGAAGAAGATAATAGATGACTCGAAGGGGAAGATTGACGGCACACTGAAGCCTAAAGACAGGAAGATGTTTGTGTACGCGGGCCATGACTCTACAGTTGTCAACCTCCTGCGGGCCATTGGTGTATGGGACCCCCAACTGCCTGTGTATAACATCATGGCCATTGTTGAGCTTCACGAGATCGCAGATGGCACAGGCCCTGCAGTGAAGGTTAGTGGCACTCTGTACTGCACATATACAGATTTCTTATCGCCTTGTTTGGGGTCAGGAGAGCAGTCTGCCCAGGCTGGGAAACATTCTGTGTAGCTTTTGCAAATAAAGTGTTATTCGAAAGCTGCTCAACATGCTGCAGTACATTGGTGTCGACATACACAATATGTTTAGTATTTTTTGGAGATGGTTGTCTTTCATTTGGTACCATGTTCTAAATATTAAACTGTTTAAAGTAGGCACGTGAGGGTAGTTAATTTGTGGCACACATAACAGATGTTTGTCTGCATAATATAACATGCAAAGAAAGTCCATATCCTCTGCTAATCTCTAAAGGTTATTTTCTTGTGTTCTTAAAGATGAAAATGGTAATTTTCTTGACACTTTTTAGGTTTGAACATTTTAGAACAGAATCGTTAGAAACTTGTAGACAAATACAGCACACCTTTTTCTTTAACATTGCTTTGTAAACTGAATACATAGTAAAAGTGTGCTATTAATGAGTTCAGTGACTTTTATCTAAAGGTTGGGATGTGCTGTGACACGTAAGCCTTGTTCACTCACAATGTCATCACTTTTCTTATACCTTAAGCAAATATTGTCTCCTTTGTTTTAGAAATTATGGCTAATCATGCTTTCAAAAATTAATTAGAGGGTGTGTTGCATTGTATCACCTTGCTTGGTTTCACGGGAGCTTACGAGTGTCATGAATGGTACAATATTCTTCATCCTTCCCGGTTTAGGACATTAGTTCAGCCATAGTGCCTTAAATCTTTCATTATTCGTTGCCATAGCAGAATGTCTTCAGCGCTTGCTTAATTTTTCTCAGGGCATGCAAAAATACACGTCCATTCGAACTGATTTTACATAATGCAGCTCTAACAATAGTAGGTTTGATTGCATGCCCATTTTTTTATTATCTTTTTAACCAAGAAAATAATTTTTTTGTTTGAAATTTGGTAATGAATTACCAAATATTACTTGTCTAGGTAAACTTTAAATATTCAACTATATTACTACTGCTTGAAAGTGGGATCTAAACATAAATACTAAGTTGTAAAAATTTGTGGGAAATCAATTCACACACATCTTGTACATAGCTAAGAAACTTAATTTTTTTGGATTTTTATTTTTCTTTAAGAGAGTGTGAGACGTAAAGTAACTTTCAAAATGCCAACTGAAATCTCCAGGTTTTTATAAGTCAGTATAGGGAAATTAAATAGGTAAGAGCAATCCTTGGCAGACCTAACAGAAAAATGTTGGCATTAGATGTGAAAAATATTTGCTCAATAGTTTGGCAGAAACCTTTTCCTGGAATTTCTATTTTTTTAATTTTTTAAAACACTGGCTTTGAGAAGGTAATATATAGAGGTACGTCAATTTCGCAAATACATTCCAGGTCAGGTTGAACGCAAAAATATATACTCCATAATCACGTGTGTGATTAGTTGGCAGCTGTCACAAAACGCATTTGACTACTGCAAGCCAGTAGTAAATAAGGGAATGATTCATAGAGCTATCGCTTGTAATGTTGTAAGCCAATGAATAATCGACTGTATCCAGAGCGTGTACAGGACTGAGCAGTCTAGGCTACTGCCAGATGAATCCGCGAAATCGACATACCTCTAGTAATATATTTGTAATTGATGCTGTAATACATTTTTTTTTTGTGAACTAAAACACCATGATTTTATAAAATCTTATTTGGGTGCCCTTTTTCATAATTTTAAGGTTGTACAATAGTATTATAAATTTTTCTATAGTTTTCAGTTTTTTGTGTACATACACTAAGTATCTCTTGTACGAAACCATAACACACAAGCCAACTTCACAAATAACTACAGACACACAGGGCCGTTCACAGGATTCCTGAACTCCTATGCAAGAAAATTTTTGGAGCCCTTTACTATTACATAGCCACCAACCCATTATCTAAATTTACATTTCTATTTTGCTCTACTCAGCTTAACATATAATATTATAAATTAATAACAAATTTTTGTGTATTTATGTAATGACAAATAATAGTACAAAAAAAATTGTAAAAAAAATCCTACATAGGCAGGATCCCTATTGGTCCCATGCCCTTGTGCAGTTTCCCTCTTTGCTCCTCTTATTGCTGGTTCTGCATACATTCCACTGAGTTTTATTTGGGATGCAGTGTAACTTCGAAAAACTTATATGCAGGTTAATTATTAAACCCAGAATAACTTTTTCAGGAGGTTGCAAATATGATTTCCTCTTGCAGCAAGCATTCAATTAGGTAATTTGTACAAAATGTGTGTATGTAAAGTACGAGAAGCTGCTAAAAGGAACGCATTAAAGAAATTGTTTCTCCCCTAAGCCAAAATAAACTTGGTTTATATTATCACAGTATGTATGTATTATGTAAATACTGTACAGTACCTGTAAATTAACTACAATAAATGAACAAGACAATTTCTATAATTAAAATAAAGCCAAAGTGTCAACATAACATCTGAATACAGATTCAAATCAATTTAAGTTTTCATCAACTTAATTTAGGTATAATGCTTTTAACAGGTTAAATAAAACTTTAGTCTACGTTTATTGTTTCATTTATATTATTTAGTTCTGTTACTGTTCCCAGTAAGACTCATCTCATCTTTCCAAAGGAAAAAAATTAAATAGTAAAATTTAAAAATAAAAATTAGTAACTTAATTCTGTTACTATTGCTGACATCTAAATTCATACTATTGCCCCTCAACGACAATCTTGTTTGTGTGTAGGTTTTCCTGCGCAACACCACGGAAGCAGATCCCTTCCTCTTGGACATCCCCGGTTGCGGCACACTCTGTCCATTTGACAGGTTTGTGGACCTGACAAAAGACGTCGTCCCGACAAACATGACGGCGATCTGCAAGGTGGATGACCCAAACTTTGTGGAGCCAGAAGCACCTCCACCCTAGGCGCGGCTCCTCGCAAGCACACCCTTACAACTTCCAGCACTTGGGCTGCATGCAGCGCTTGTATCTTGCCTCATGACTGTTGTCACTGGTTACAGGGAGCTTGGTGCAAATAAATAATTCTCACATCTGTGTGCATTTTCTGAGTAGTCACTCCAAGATAACTATATCTGGGGTGATTGTCTACTTAGCATTTAAAACGTGTTGCAACATGTTTGAAACAAACACTTTCAGGACAAAACTAAAAATGCCTCCAGTATATTTGGAGGTAAAAAAAAGTAACTACAACAGGTGCCAGTTATGAATAGTACTATTTTGAATTTCTCGAACATCGTCAAAATGGCTATTTCAAATTGCTGCACTCAAAGGTAATGGAATACAAGCATAACTGTACTTAAATGTATAGTGAATGAGTGTATTATTATTGAGTTTATATATATATATATATATATATATATATATATATATATATATATATATATATATATATATAATATAATATAATATAATAGTAGACAACATCAAAAAGACACAATACACTACTAATAGAAAAATATTCAATTTTATTTGAAAGAGAGAACTGATGACTGTAGCAAAAGATATTCATATTTGGTGCCATTCCCTACATAAAACGTTACGTGAATTTTAGACAGTAAATTCTCCCAACATAACACAAAAACACATTCTATGCTTCCAACAAACATTAATACATACATATTACTCGGCTTCGTTCAGTCGGCATGAGCAAGGACGCTTTACTCATACCTCTGGTTAGACTTAAGAGTTCCCAGTCTGTACGGTAATTTCACCATGTTAAAATTTACGGAAAATGCAACAGCGATAGAGGCATGAAAATAATAAAATTAAAGTTCAAAATTTAACAGTTTTCCACTAGTTATAGCAAAGCCAAAATTTATTATTTTTTTAATGAAAAGTCAGTATGATAGGTTCGTGAGCGATGTCTTACATGCTTCCCATGCTGTCTTGAAGCTCACTAAAACAGCTAATTAGCTAGAAAAATTGATGCCTCTTCTAAAAAGGCAATATTTTAATAAAATTTAACACAACCTAAACTTGCTCCCAAGAGTTCCTATCTTTAGGACGGCGGCAGTAACAGGCGTCATCTTAATTGCCTGCCGCAAACGTCTTATTAGTATGGGAGTCCAGCCAAGAAGAAGGATAAAAGGATGCCGACAAAAGCGTCGGTTCAAACAAACGCCTCAGAGAAAGAAAAAAAAAACATCTCTTACTTAGAGAAACAAATTCAGCAGAGTAAGTTACTGATTAACATTCCTTAACATAGATATCCTACTGAAATACCTCAGTAAGCAGTACTCTTTACAAATACAGATAAGAGAAAAAAAATAATTACTATCCTAAATTAAAATAACAGGTTTACATGTTAATTAGGGGCTTTAAAATTGAATAAAAATGTTAAATTAGTGTCTTTCATCACAAATAATTACTATGAGCAAAAATATATTAACTCAGTTAGTTTTACTTTTAAAGTTCCAGGTAAATATTGAAACACACTTGACAACAGATAACTGTAATTCCATTACAAATCATACAATGGACTTTGCTACGGAGTTGCATCCATTAAACTGATGGAGTCTCCATTTCAAGTTAAAAAAAAGCAGTACAACGGGAAATTTCCATGCAGATCCAGAACCTTGTATGTCGCGGCAATGGGACACTCGGAATGGGTGTCGCTGACCTTCCTATCATGCCCTAGCTTTCGGCCAATGTGGGCAAACACTCCAGGCAGGTAGCTGCCTAAATGACAACATAGGTATTTCTTCATAAATTCACTTTTACTGACCTGTATTTTTCATAAAGTTAGGCCTTGTTTATAATTCAAGGATTTTGAGATGACAAACTCAAAGAAGTCAATACTTTATAGGTACATTAATTCAGTTATAATTAAAACGGAAAACTTACACTGTCCGTATTTGCCCAAATTGAAGATGACCCTGGATTTAAGTCGACCCTCTTAAAACTAAGGAACAGTTTCTTGTGCAAAAAGTTTATATCCTGAATTTATGACTTTCACAGAGAGTACTAAATGTCATTTGTGTGTGAAATATTTTGGTTCTTGGGAATAACACAAGTGCTTAGCCTGACATTTTTTTCAATTCACTCTGTAATCAAAAATTCATCTGGTAAAACTAACATGTATCTGAACGTGTAACGATTTCATGAGATGGCATCATAAATTGAAGATGGTTCTTTTTCTTGGGAGCACAGAAGTGGTTTGCTGTCTTGGGAGCATAGAAGTGGTTCACTGTCTCTGGAATGTAAAAATAGTTCTTTGTCTCGAAACTAAGACGATCCCATATGTTTATAATCCACTTACTGTCAAAAAACCCCTTCGTCTTCTATTAGGGTAAATACGGTAATAACTTTTCTCTTTACTGCTGCATTTCGAGCAGAAGTTGACACACTGTTCACAAAATGTTGACTATTTTCTAGGTACAGGCACACAAAAGCAATTTTTAGACCCTGCTAGATTTTTTAATTTCAGCTTCTTTCGTATGCTTTTGGCATTAGCTAATGTGAATAGTGCTACATGGCCATTAAAACAGTGGATAAATGTTAATTGACTTCAAAAGATAACATCTGAGGTCACAGGCATAATCATAACTGTCCTGGCTTTCAGACTGAAGCCACGCCTGGATGGTTGCATGAACAAAAAGTTTCACTAAGCACTGCCATTTGACATCATAAGGATCTCAAATATCACCATGGTTCCTACAACGAACCAATCACGGTTCCAACCTGGAAGCAGAGACAGTCATATTTGTTAGTTGTAAATGCCTGTTGGGTTTGCCTTGAAAAATGCTCACGGACACTGTAGGCAGAATTTAAATTCTTATTTTGCTACACATCTCCAGTTCTACTATAGTACCAAGATATAGTAACTACTAAAACACTCCCATGATTTTATTACGTGTTGAAAGTAAGCATGAAAACTTCTGCTTACGTCACTGAAGAATATCATATAAAATAACATTTTAAATGGTATGGATTTATGGTGAGGTTAGGGGAAGAACGATGGCAAATAAAAGCACAATGTTGGCAACCCCCATACAACATGAAAGGGTAAGATACAGAATTAAAGAAGGGCCCAAGTGGGAAATTATATGCAATAAAGATACCTAAGAGAAGTCCAGAACAAGGAGAGAGAGGTTATGAGTAATAGCCGAACGAGCTGTAAACAACTCAGAATAAAAAAATTTGAAAAGTATACATTTCAAGCACAATTTTAATTACAACAAATATAAATATGTCACATATATCACACCTGTAAAGTGTAAATTTGAAAATTTTCCTGAGAACTTAAGTCGGTTATGTTGTCAATTAACATTTACAAAAAGTGGTAACCTGCTTGTTAGAGTTAACTAGGTATTTTCAGTCACATGACCAGGAGGATGCTTGATCACTAGAAATTAGCCACGAAATGATCTAGCACATGCAAGTGATTTAACTTACTTCACTTTTTAAAATAGGGCAAATGTCACTGGATCATTTTTCAAACAATTCAAGTAAATTAACTCTAGCCAGGGTAACTTCGTGACTTTTCATGGGACCTACATTTTTCCGTAATAGATGAACAGTTGCTTATAAACTGATAGCACTTTAGTATTTTTATATATTTACTGAAAATTTTGAACAATCTTTATGAGAGAAATTATTTAAGTAACAATAAACACAATAAAACATATTTATTTGAAATATGTTCCAACATCTATTTTTATACACAGACAGGTGCATAGTACAATGTCAAAATGATCTGTGGCTCAATTGGATAAGGCACAGAACAATTAAGTTACTCTATGCATGTCGCACAGAATCCCATATCTGTCAAGAAATTTTACTAAACTTCAAATTGTGTGTTTACCTATGACGTTTACAAGTTTGAATTCTGGTAAAATACTAATGTGATTCATCACTATTACCTAAATTATCAAACCATAAAAATTAAAACCCAGGGCATGTACGTGACAGTAGCAACTTCTAACAGGAACGATAAAAAAATGTATCAATAGTAAGCATTATGATTATACTTGAAAAATTTAGAGTTTACATTATTAATCAGTTGGCATTTATTGTAAAGCAGTGGTAAATCACTAACCACACATTCTGGAGGATCCGGGTTCGACCCCTAGCTCTGGCCAACCTGATTTCAGTTTTCCAGTGCTTCTGAGATCACTCCAGGTCACGGTCGTAGAAGAACAGGTCTGGACACTCGCCTATCTAACAATGTATTTTGCTAGACCCCCTTGTTGTTTGGCTGTAGTTCGTCAAGTTACCGAGAATGTCCTACTTTTTGGCGCTGTTTCCCGGGCGGTCAGAATCAAACTCTGTCCACTTTTTTCCATTGTTAAATTTATAAAGTAAATAAAGATTGCTGGAGCCTTTTCTTAAATTTGTGAGCGAAGAAAGTATTTCATAAATTGATAAAAAATACGTTTTGGTAAATTGTTTATCTTAGCGGAAAGGAAGTGGGCGGAGTTTAGTCCGACCGCCCTAACATCAGCGCCAATAAAACACAATATTCTCGGAAACTTGGTGAACTACAGCCAAACAACAAAGGGGTCAAGTTTCCAGGCGAGTGTCCAGACCTGTTCTTCTACGACCGTGCTCCAGGTGAATGCTGGGACGGTTCCTTACACAGGCCCTCGCTGACTACTGCCCCCTTTTCCCCTGTGTCCCTCTACCAAGGTCTTGTGTTATTCGATCAAAGATCAAAGACATAAATAAAATATTTGGATATTGCACGAAAAAAATTGAGGATTAAAAAATTACCATTGTGTGAACTCTCGTGGTAGCCTTATTTACTCTAGTAGAGTATGCTGCAGAGTGGTGCATAATGATGCAGCAGTGAAGCATTTGTAGAAAAATATAACTGGTGTGAAGTAGAGAAACAATTTGTGAGTTTCATTTCTGTAGCATTATTTTGTATTTCCATATTAGACAAAAATAATGGTATTTTGGAGTGCCCGGGAACCTAACAACTGATTTTGACATTGTGCTCATGGTAAAATATAATGTCTGTTACATCACAATAATTATGAATGTAACACAACATTACAGAAGGATGTACAGTACCTAGAAATGTATATTTTAATTCTTTCATAGCAACATTAACACTGAAGACTTCAATTATTCAATGAAAACTTACCAAAATAAATCAAGCAATTTCATTACTGAGTGGTTTTTATTAACAAAGTCTTTACATTTTAAATAAAACCATTAATTAAAATATAAAATAATAAAAAAAACAGATTCAATTGTAATAGGTAAAGAGAAAGCAAAAATTAATTCATATTGTATAAAAAAATATGAAGTATAAAATATATAATAGAAACATGCACAATTAAAAAAAAAAAACTAATAAATAAAATGTGGCAGGTACTACATGATTTTTAACTTACAATTGTGTATTTCTTCAATGTATGACAAACACGTTTAATAAATCCTCTTAAAAACTTCATAATTATTACAGAACATAATATACTACATATTTTAACACTGAACATTCTTCATATTCAGCTGAGCTAAATGCTAATGAAAATTCTAAAGGGCCAACAGCAGACTACACAGAGTACATAAATACTGGACACAATTAGATTATATGACTAGATTCACAACACCAGCAGCGCAGTATACGACCACCACAGGTGAATGAATTACAATAGTTGACAGTGACTAGATACTGTAAGTGCATAAAATATCATAGTGTGATTATACACAACTTACCTAGGATATTTCATACTGTTGATATCAAATAAACTTAATATAAACTAACAAAATATATTCTGTGAAAATTCCCTTACAATTGCAGTACACACTCATCCAAGGTATTAAAAACACATTCAACTTTTAAAATGTCCATACATATTTTCTGCTGGTTTAATCAAATATAGTATTATGATCTACTGTATGTTCACACTTTAAACTAAAAAAAATTAATTCTAGTAAGTCACATTACTTGCAGCATTTAAACTCCGTGTCATTACATCTAGCTTTCAAAACATTTCTTATTTAAGACACTAAAAAGATTTTCAACACTTACTGATCCCAGTTAAGAACTGCACTGTAATAACCAGGCTATGAATAGGATATGTTTGTTGAACCGATCAAAATATAGACTGTAACTAATGTGAGATAGATGGAAATGAATCATAATGTATGGGGTAAAGTGCATTTAAATGGTGTATAATAAATTATTTCTTGTGCAGAACTTGCGAAGTTTTCATAAATTTTTTTGTAATACAGAGTAATTTTTTATTACAAGAATACACACAATAAAATGAACAGTACTCATTGCAATACTGATAAATTTCAATGCACCGTGTACGGGAGTACAAGCAGGGGCAAGGTTTTATAGTTTTTGAGTTTTATATCAATTGAATTTTTATTAATACTAAATGTTTGAATTTCTTTATATAAAGATATATAGCTGTAAAAAAATTTAAATACATTATGAAAATCAATTTTAGAAAAATATTTGCACCAGATCATATTTAAAATATTTAAAAAAAGTTATTTCTCAAGTAACTTACTGGTGTTACTGTGATACAGTATACTTATTAGCATTTCACCCCATTCACAGTTATAGGATCAATCAATGTATAAATTGCCTACAGAACATATTATGAAATTATTTAAAGATTGTTAAACAATTCCTTTTTAGTAATAACTTCTTGAAAATAAGTAACAATGGTTAATAACGGTTCAAGAATAACACATCCAATATTCTAACTTTGCTTGATATAAGGTCTATATTTCAGCACATATTAAGTTATTCTATGAAAATGTTACAATTTCCTCAAAATAAAATCTTTAGTACACAAACTATGGCAACATTACTAATAACAATAGGTCACAAATATACTATAGGAAGTTAGACTAGAACTCTGAAACTAAACAGTTTATAGTTAAAAAATTGTTTCCCTCCAAATATATGAGACTGCCAGTTCTTAAAGACTCAGAGGTAAAATTACTAAGGTAAGTTAGTACGTACCTACATCTTAATATCTGTATGGTGTATGCTGAGGTAAGTACAAAACCATTTAAGTTGAACACCAAAGTCAAAACTATTTATTACAGTATGTATCAGTTCATTTTCAGTTAATTTTTACAAAACAATGTGAGAAACTATTTCTCTCCCATTACAATTTCTCTTCAGCTACTTCTTTTGCTGAACTTCACACTGATAAAACCACTTCAATTTGCTGCATGCCAAAATGCATTTATATGTGCAAGATTCTAGCCAGCAAATAAGCATAACGTTCATGTAACCAACAACAAATTATGTGACAATTAAGGACAGATTCTGAATCTCGATGATGGAGACAGGCATATATTAAAGGTACATTCCATTGACGAGATAGTCGGCATCATGGGCATATGGGGATTTTCCACCGCGCCTGAGCCGTCTCCTTACCATGCGCAGGCGACAAGCTACCAACACGACCATGATGAAGGTGATGCATAGACCTGAAAGCATTTTACATACACAAACTAACATGAAATATCCAACATTACTGTACCCACCAATGCTATTTTATATGGCAATGATAGTGCAATACACCTCCTTATCTTTCACAAATATGTGTACAAACAAAAGGTGGTAAACACCGTTAGGCTACTAACAACTAAAACATGTAGCCAGAGATGCACATGTACTTGCAGGTTGGAGAACACAAACACAAATGGACAAACACATTTTTTGCACCCGTGCTACTACTCGCCACACGAGGAAGCTGGCCAGCAAAACGTCGCAACCGTACAAAAAATGTGTTTGTCCATCTGTGTTTTGTGTTCTCCCACCTGCAAGTACTGGTTCTGTAAGTACTTGTGCAACTCTGTCTACGTGTTTTAGTAAACATATATACAACTTATTTTAGTAAAATTATGTATTATATATTTAATAATTTATTGGTTCATTTATTTATTATATGCACACAAAACAAATCACATGACTATATATATTTTATATCTCACACTTGGTCGCCAGTAAATATTTTGCAAATTATCAAACAATATCTAAAATGAAACTGACGTTGATTGTGTTAAAATATAGTATGAGAATAAAGCAATATTTATAACAATAAACTACTGTAGTATAAAACTTACGTTAAAGTTTTAAAAGAATCAGAAAAAAAAAGTGTTAAAATTTGATATATATTTATTTTTGGAACATGAAAAAAAAAAAAAAAAAAGCCATAAGATTGTTTTCCTGCAGTTACATGAGCAGGAGAAAGACAGATGATGTATTTTCTCTTGCACCACAAAAAGGAAAGAATTGCAATAAGGAACAATTAAATATGTCACCTTTCATGCTTTGATTCACAGAAGCATACCTCCAATTTCAATATTGTACTTTAAGGTGAAAATTGCAGTACTGACTGACTGCACTGGAAATATTTTATCGGGTACTTGAACGATCACGCAAATTTGTTGTACACTCAACAGCTTAGTAATCATGATATACTCAAAATAAACAAGAAACAACTGACAAAACACTGGACATAAGGTTTACTACTCACCTCACAACACTGTGGAACTTACGACATGCTGAGGAAGTGAGCAGAGTTAATTTGGAAAACCCTAGGAACTACTGGGAATAAAACACAAAGATTTTGCAACAATATTAAATTAAAAAATTATACAGTATCTGGCTATCTAAAAGAAAATATGAGAAAAAAAAATTTTATAAGGAAAAGTTTAATATAAAAATTGTTATTTCTGATTCTATAATTACCTGAATATTTAAAAATAATTCTGGTCTAGTTTCACCCATTCACAAAACACACCAAGTCTGAATTTACCTGTGCAATATCCTTGAGGGTAGCTTGAACGACATACATTCAGAATTCTAAGCCAAACAAGTCTATTAAAATCTAGGTTTAGATATAAAATTAAGTCTTTCTGTTCAGTTTGTACTTCAGCTAGTTCCAAAATATAAGACTGTAGGGTATAAGCAGATTCCAAATAAATGGAAAACATCAGAACATTTCAATATGTATATTTTAAATGTCCGGATAATCTAAGTTTTGAGACTCTTGGTGACAATTTCGAAAATGCAAACACCAGTAACCATCCAGAGAGAACTACTGATGTTATGATACACAGGTTTACATAATCTAGAAAGTTGTGATAGCATTGATTAGAGTAACGTCTGGAGGTTGTCTTAATTTAACACTCCGGATAACTAAATCAATAAAAGTGCACAAATCCTCTTTGCATCATGCCAGCACTTTGCTGACTCCTAAATCTTATGCCTCTCTCACATGTAAGAATAGCAACCTACTAAAATCATGAAAAAAATTACTTGAAATTTACATTAGTTAATTTTTTTAATTACAATATTAAAATTTATAAAAATAAAAAAGATTCAAACAGGTCAACCTAAGCTACTAAGCTATCCTGTGAAGTAGGCCCTAAGGTCATAAAAAAACCCTAAAATAAATACACAACCATTACAGTAATTAAGAATATGTAAATGTAAAAACATCAGTACATCCTTCCTAACTTCAGTACATAGGCCTACAATATACATACATCTTACATGTATGGCTTTCCTAGTATTACCATTCCACCCTCTTACAGCCACAGAAATACAGTATAAAAATTACGTGAGGCCTAAATGTATTTTATACAAATTTGTAAATAAAAATTGTAGGTTATGATACGCATTTAGTCCTATGACATGGAAAAATGATTAACTTCTAGATATTATGGTAAGTAACATCTATTCCTCTTTATTATACATTGCATTAATTCTCTTTCCATGACAAAGTGTCTTTAAACAGAGTTTTACTTGTCTGATTTTAAAGGATCTAATTAGATTAAACAACAAGAACATGCTACCATGTACAAACATGTGGAAGTGGTACGTGGAGCCACAATTGGTATAAAAACACAGTAGTTATAGACTGACCTAGAGAAAGTGACAGCACAGCCCCTACTGGATGCCCCCAGTTATCTTCTTCGTCCACCAGCTCAACCACCACATCGTCGTCATGTGTGTGAGAGTATGAAGACTCCTTGTGATGCTTGTGATGGCCGGGCTTCCCTGCACAACACATCATTTTTCAAAGGAACTTACAAGATTACATTATAAGCAAACATAATTTGACACATTTCTAGTAACACTTTTTTGTTTGTCTGTGTACAATCATGAAGTCACATAATTTTAACTTTGCTTTCTGTTTCACTTTCAAATATTAAAATAAAACCTGATAACCACTACAATAACAGAGAGAATAAATCAAAACTATAATTCTATATAGTGACACAAACTTTAACCTACTCTAGTTTATTTTAAAGCAATAACATGATAAACACATTTTGTATCATTTTAGTCAAATGAGTACAGTACATTCATGAAATGTTTGGGATGACTGCATTAGCAAAATATGACAAATAATCTAGTTTGAAGTATGTACTTACTACTTACATTGGTTAATTTTATATCAAAATGTACAGGGAAAAAACTGTTTACAACACCTAATGCTGAAATTAGTTTTGATAAATCTCAAACAGTTATACATTTGCAGAGTGTAATATGCTATTAGTGTTGGAACAGCTTAGCTTCATTACATTTACACATCATCATTCAAACCACAGTCACTGACTTCTGTACTGCATCACAGATCAAAGTCTTAATCTGCTTATTTTTTAGGTGTTAAAGATGAGATTTCAATAATTACTATCTGTAAAATAACAGCTGTAAGTGAAAAGGTAGGGTGTTAGAAATGAAGATTAATCTTAATGTTGGAAAAAAATTGGAAGTCAACAGAAGCAAAACAACAAATGAACAATTCGTCACATGAAACAATCAAGTGTGATGTGCTTTATGAAGAAGAAATAAGCTTGGCACTTACTGCTAACTGCTGTGGGAGAGACGGTGGTAGCTAGAAGCGTGGTGGTGGCAGTAGTGGCTGTGGTGGTAGTTACGGTAGTGGTTGTAAACCGAGGATCCACAATCTCTACGGCAATAGAGCCTTTCCTCTGTAACTCTGGCTTGGGAGCTGCATCAACCAGCTGTTCCTGTACCTGGCGGCATGCACATCAACATTTCATACCACAGAAGTTGCCTACATGAGGAAACAAGTACACATGTCAAATGGTTTTCAACATGCTCCATCATGAAATAAATTCTTAAATAAAAGTTTGGAGTATGTAATTCGTAGAGACAAATATCAGAAACCACTGGGCACGTATCAAAGGCATGAACATTATATGCAAAGTTGAACATTCTAAAAAAGCTAAAATGTTTAATTTACAGTTAAGCTGATGAACAGACATACAAAAATTTAACACAAACCAATAAATTATTAATTATGGCTTCTGTATATAAAATGCTCAATGTGAAAATTTAAATTATCTCGACGCCTATGCAAACTGTCCTACGAGTACTGAATTTGTATTGACATCTGTAACTTAAATACAATATGTTGTGCCATAGGACTATCAGATTACACTCATTATGCAAACTGGCTGATATTAAAACAACCTACTTATTTTGAGAATCTGTTGGCACAACTTAAATAACAAGCATTTTCATCAATTATCAACTGTTAACATTATCATCTATAAGGGCCCATAAACTGCCAAGTACACACAATAAAACTGCTAAGAGCACATTCCTTGACCATCAGCATCCTATGCATGCTAAGACATCACACATAGTGACACGCAACACCAGTGATGGACATCTCCAAACTCTCCCTAACTTAGTTTGTAAGCACTGATTCATTATATATGTATTTTATTCAGAGCCCACAACAGCTTTATTCAGACTCTTGGCACAACAGAGGAACACAAAATTTAATTTTTTTACAGCTAATTCTGTTCATAATTTTGTACACAAATTTCTCAGTTAAACCTAGTTTACACCATAACACTGCTAATAACATGTGTTTTCAACGACATTACTAATAATGTTGCAAAAATGCTTGAAAATTGTTGACATCATGTTATAAACATTGTTGCCATCATTCTGTAATTAACTTTGTTAATATTTATAAAAAATGTTAATAACATTTGTTACCAACACTTTGTTGAAAACATTGCTAGCAACAACAGTTATGAATTTTAGAAAAATGTTACTATAACTTTGTCACCAACACTGTTGATAACATTATTTTCCTGACCCATTCTAAGGCGGTCTAGATCAAAGGATGTTGGTATCAAATGTTACTAGCAATGTTATCAGCAATGCTGTAGGATTTTTTGTCATCAACATTGTTAATAATTTCCGTTCATCATTCTTGCAACTTTGTTAGTAACGTTGGTGTTTTCAGCAATGTTAAGAACACAATTGCTGTCAACATTGATACAAAATAATGTACCAGAGCTTAGAATTTGTTGACAACCTTTTTGTAACTAATATTTTTTAACCAACATTATTACTGTTATTTTTTTAGTTTAAACTGGGCTTTAATGTCATCTGTTAAGGGTTATGGAATGGCAAGACGTTGAGCAAATGACTAGAATCCTCAATGGTCGATAAAATTTCAACTCTCAGCATAATTTGACGAGACTTTTTTGCTGAGCAGATATTTTATTTGCGGATGTCTGTTTATACAGCACTAGGCAGTAATATGCTTTGCTTTCGAGTAAAACATTAAAAACTTTTTTTAGAAAAAATAAGGGCTTGAAGCCAAAAAATCCATTAAAATGGAAAACTTATTTGTATAGTTTAAAATGGGATAATATCCAGGCCTCTATAATAAATGATTTTCAAAAATACTCACATTTTCACTTGGAAATAATTTTTTTATCTCAAAACCTCTTGTGCAGAGCTCTATGGATATTACTCGACATCTTGCCTTTCCATACTCGTTAAGGTGTTTGTGACCCTATCTTATGATGAAACTGCACTGCAATGTGTCTGATATACAAACTACTAATATTTGACTTAACCCGCAAAACCTATTACCAAAGAACTAATGTATAAAAACAAAAAACCAACAAGACTGATGGTACATTCTATTTTCAAGGTATCATGCGCATAACACAAACTATTTCAGAGCCTTCCAACATGGCTAAAAATAACCTCTTCAGACTGTTTGCTGTATCTATAAATGTTTAACTGGATCAAACAAAATTACTATAGAAGCAGACAATATGCATTGCAACAAAATTTCACTGCTACCAAACGACCAAAAGCAGTATTACATACTCATTACACACTAGTTCAATTCCTTGCACATAATGTTAACAGGAAACTTAAAGCACATATACACTCAAAGTGAGGTGCAAAGTCTCGTTCATGAGGGTATAGGTTCAATTTATGGCCCCTAGATATTTTCAAATTTTTGGTAATTTTTTGTAACTTTCCAAAATCATACTAGGTGAATGCTGGGACGATTCCTTTCTATAAGCCATGGCCGATTCCTTGCTCATTACTGTTTAAGCCACTGCTGCAGTAATTTTCTATGAGACTTATTTTTTAAAGCAACTCTTCTAAACATACTCCTAATACACTGGTTTTTGTAAATAAAACATATTTCAGAAGAAAATTGTTATAATATTTTCAGAAGACCACTTTAGGTTAAAAACAGTTTATGAGCTATCCTACATAGCTAAAATCTGATTTTTTGCACACTCAACTCTAGCACCTAGATTGCTTTCAAACTACGACAGTCCTACAGTGAACTTACTGCAGATTTTCCAACAATAAAATGACACTCCCATCACTTAAAGACCTATACAGTCCCAGCATTATGACAGAAATACAGTGCATCATATCAGTGTCGTGAGTAGAGGTGGGAAAATGGGATTTTATAATTCTGTCATTTTCGATTTCAAAATGAGTGATTTCGGTGTTTTGTGGTTTTAAAAAAAAAATCCATTTTATACTATGTTTACCAACAAAAACCTTTTTAGTGGAAATTACTTAGGGTCTACGTCTATTTTCTAACATCACTGGATACTGAAAATTATGCATTTTACAATAAAA
>PNEQ01051236.1:0-69700 GCA_003012365.1 Medauroidea extradentata
AAACTACCCGTGATTAACGATTGGTTGAATATATTTGTCAAGGCTCCAAGAATGAACGGCAAAGCTAAATTTATTATGTCTATAGAGATTTTGTCATTACCTTGTGTTTTAGTTTTAATTCGTTTAATAGCATTAATGACATCAACAGGTCTAACTACATTGAAATAGAAAAGTTCGCCTTCACTGCTGTTGTGTGCTTGTATAAAAGATAATGTTTCATTTTTTACTTTCAAATTATTATCATCACAATAACTTATGAATTGATCGTTAAGTTCGACAGCTCATTGGAATTTCACACGTTATACGATGTCGAGAGGTGTTGCCCTGATGATTCTGCTGCTATCTCACTCGTTAAGTTTGCGTAGAGATGGTGATGATGTAACATAAACCGTTTTGCATTCTCTATTTCAACTCGCCTAGTACAAGCTAGGTCATCAGTAGGGACCCTTAATTTTCCAGGAAAGATTTCTGTAACAACTTGTTACAGCGCTTTAAGACCATGCTATTTTGTTTCTGCTGTTTTTTTTTTTTTTTTACGTAAACGAGGACAGTTATCACAAATTTGTTCGACAATTTAATTTAAAATGGTTTTTGTCGTGATCGTTATTCATTTCAAAATAATACTTTTACGGTTTACTCCAATAATACCATTAACATAATTTTCGTTAATTACATGGTTAGCTAAAACTATAGTATTTACTGTCTGAAAAATGACAACAGGATTAAATCATTTTAAACCAAACTTGCAAACAGATGTTTTATATCTATTCATGCAAGGCTTTAAAAGGATTAGCGCTAAAACTGTAGAAACATAGGTCTTGGCCTTAAATGTACAAATTTGCTGAAACCGAAATCATATGTTGTATAATGTGTTATTAGCTCAGCTAGGAAAATCTTACTTCGTGCTACTACTACACACGCATATTAGAAAAGTTGAAAAGATATTTAACAAACGTTCTGCAAGAACTGGACTTGTAATTTGAATAGCAAATAAACCACAATAGTTGATCGTTTTAATTAAAAATTAAATTAATGAAAAGATATATTTATCTTCGTATAGTTGCCGTCAAACACGTCACGACAGGTATTATAATACAGAGCGCTATAAAGAACAACATAAGGAAACTATTCATAAGAGAAAAAGAAAACTATGAAAATACTATTTTCTGTTGCTTTTGTAAATAGCAACAACAATAATATAAAATTCTCAAGAGCAATATGCTTCAGCGAAAATATACTGCTAATGAAGCAATGCATAACAAATAATACAAACGAGCCGCAGATAATGGCTGCTGAAGGGAAATAATAACAATGACTGGAAGCTAGTTTCAGGTCAGTAATGAGCAAAAAAAAGTGAATAAAGAGTATCGAACTTCTCCTATCTAGCACGTCATGATCAGATACCAGGCAGATTGTGCGCCACAATAATAGTTAATTAGAAAAGTTGCAAATAAACAAAACCAAACCATGCAAGTATTCATATGTACGAAAACAGTATTAAACAATTTAACGTTATTACCACATAATGCACAGGTAGTATCAAGCAACAAGGTAAGATTTTTCATTGCTGTTATCGTACCAACTCTCAGATCATGAAGGTATAAAAACGGTACCATGTGGATTACAGTAATTGGTTTATATAATCTCTTGCGGTTATCGTGACACTATAAATTGTTTGTTTATTAATTAAATATTTAGAAACGGTAAATTGGGCGATTCGAGGCTCAACATCAGAGAATAACTAACTCAATCAGTAGCGACAAAAGGAAGAACTTTAATCGTTGTTATTGTACCAGCTCTCGGGGTAAGTAAAAGTAACCCATATGGAATTTGAGACACTGGTTAAAACTGCTAACGTTTCAAGAAATACTTGTACGTGCCACAATTATATATTTACAAATGCACAATATGAGGAAACTTACTTGTCAATATCTTCCCAGATTATAAAATAGGGCCTAATAAATTACAATCTAACCAAAAATCCACGACCTCAGACACAATGCCAACAAGTCAAAGAGAAAATGAGTACGGTAAAAACCACGTTTCGTCTCTTCTATAGCAACTGGTGTATTCTGTACCATTCAATTACTCTAGTCACGCCTCAACATAAAAAAGTTAAAATCCGTTTTTTCTATGTTAAAAATGGCTAAGTATTGTACAGGCGGCCACTGTCATGCATCGTACCTGTGCTTGACGACCCTGATATTTTACTCGTTGGGACATGCGAATTTCCATTAATTTCCACCAGCAGAGAAGACCCCAAAAGGCTCTAGGCTTGCTAGACGTCTCTCGTTGCCCGACGATGTCATGGCCAGCCATGTAGAATCATGTTGGCCAATAATGAAAAGCCCCAGGTATACTGACCAATCTCATGTAAAGCCATTACACAGGTAAATTACATCATATAGAGGTTTGTGATGGTAGACATAATCACTAGGGACGACTGTTGTTGGTGAAAAGACGTCTTACTTCAGCACGTGTCTTAACGTTTTACTGCAAATCACGGGTGTTTGTTATTCGCAGTAATCCTATTCTGACTGGTAGAGTCAAATGAGAAACGTCTTTTCATAAAGGCACACTGCCAACAACAATGACGCAAAACTGTAGATGTGCAAATAAGGTGTTGAAACAAGTCGATGCAGAAATTATTTCACAAAAATCAAGGATCCCTAGTAATCTCAGATTGCAGCAGAACGCAGAACTAGCGTGAAATATTCCCACCTATTCAGTTTTAGTGTGGGACTTTATGAGGCGACCACATAATTTTATTGTTCAGTGAACGTTCCATTCTAAATTTCGCATACATCAAGTCAGTACATTAGAAGTACAACTTCCGGCTTCCGGAGCGTGTTCGGTGCGAGAGGTCATGTGTTCGAATCCCAGCACTGACATGGATGTTTGGGTCGTTTACTTAGTTTGTAAGCCTTGCCTTACTAAGTCTAAAGGCATACAACCGGAGGATGTTAAGAAACCCTCTAAAATAAAATCAAGTAAAGCTGTATAAATGGGCCATTTTCAGCTGTGTTGCAGGATTTAGAAACAGTGCTTCCAAATCTGAATGGTATCAAGGGCGCGGTCTACCGCAATTTTCATCGCCGTGTTTTTATTTTTCATTTGTAGCATATATATATATATATATATATATATATATATATATATATATATATATATATATATATATATTCATGACATTAAAATGTGACAAAATTTGGCTGTTATGAAATTTTTTTATCTCTCATAGTTTTGCGTAATGGCTTGTTTAAGCAAAAATGTGCATGTTCCCGTTTTAAGGACTGGAAAATTCACGGTGGATAAAGGCGTCGCAGGATACAAAGACACGTACATAAAAACAAAGAAAAATATTATTTCTGACTTTAAAAAATGCTCAAATTTAGAATTAAAATTTTAAAAATTATGTATATATATATATTTTTAATATATAATATATATTTTTTATTTTGTTGATTAAAGAAGCTGAATTTGTAACCTATAGTATTGTTATTCACTGTGATTTTTTTTTTTCAGTTTGGTAAGTAAGTAGGATTTAGTGCCGTCCTTAAAACGGAAACATGCAATTTTTGACATTAACGATCCATCACGAAATAAACTGCGCCAGATAAAAACTTTTTAAGAGGAAAATTTAGCCACACTTTGTGTATAAAACAAGGAAAATATAACTTATACAAATATAAAAATAAAACATGGTGATGAAAATTGCGGTAGACCGCGCCCTTAACATTCCGTCTTTGTCCGAAGTGTATTTTATTTTCCCACACTGACACAATAAGCGCATGTGAAATAGTTTCGTTACAATAAAAAAAACTTATTCCTCCACCTATCACAACGCTTTTGAGAGGTGTACTAGGCGGCGCTAATCAACCAGAGTTGTCTTACTGTGGCCAATCAGGTGCTGAGTGCGGTCTGATCAAAGGAACGAGCTAGCAATTCTGTTAAAGTGAGGACAGACCTACCCTCTATGACCAGATACAATCCTCGCGGGAGCTCGTGGCAAGGGGTAGGAGCAGTGAGGGGTGACGTCACAGAGCGCTGACGCAATCATTCCATTAGCTAGCCTATACAGCTTGTCCCTCAGGGGACAGCCGAGACACGGGCCTGCACTCTGGTGGAGACCAAACCAAACACGGTGGTGGCATAGGCATGCCACTAGCAGCTCGGAGAAGTATTCTTCAACAGACCGTTATAAAACTCCAGTGTTTTGTTTAATAGACGTCGTAGCTATAGAATGTTTCTGAGGCGCAGAAAAAAAAACAGTTACCTAAAAGGACTTAGCACGAGAACATTAGCAGCCAAAAACCAAGAAACCTACCAAGGAAATCATAACAGACCTGTATTCAATACATTAAAAGAAAGTCAGAAATAGGAATACAGACGGTATACAATGAAAACAAGAAAATAAGAAATCAAAAGTCAAAACAGATATGGACCGTAAAGGTACACGAAAGTGACGACAGTGGCGGACTAAGGGCCGATATTATAAACCTCTTTCTAATGACAACCTACTGTTATCCCCGTAGAGAAAGCATTGGTGAGCAGTTGGTTGTCATTCGAAAGAGGGCGGCACAAATGAACACTGCAACAGAAATGATAGTACACAAGATAACACGACCAATATAACACAGGGTATAATAGTATGCTCCTTTCAAAGACAACAGAAGAGATGTTACATTCAAAGGTCACAGATGGTTACAAAATGATACTTTCTGGAGTTATGAAGGTTTGCTCGTAGTCACGTGACCGGTTCCGCTCTGTCACCTGGTCGTTCCTGTCTAAAAGCCAGCAAGGAAATTCAGTCTCTCGTGACATGTTTCTCGGAATCTAGCCAGTTGTAGCTGAAGTTATAGTCATCCGTGACAAAGCTAGCGATTTACAGCAGTGAATCCGTCATCCCGTCCGTCGTTATTCCTTTCATGTGCAATGCTACCAATGTGCGTATTTTCGAGATTCTTGGTTCCTCTCAGTTCTCAGTGCTCGTCCCTCCCTGCACAATTGTAATAAGGGTAGAGAAGTCACTTCGTATTACACACAGGCGCGCTACCACCTAGTGTGTCCCAGACAGAGTGTGACAGGACTCACCATACCACAAATCAACAGCTGCTTATAGCGTAGTAAGACGGAAGCAGTTGAATGCATCCGACAGAGGAGTTACGCACCTTTCAATCGAGGTGGACAGTAGAGAAAACTATCTCACCATGCAACGGTGAGACGAGTCTCATTTAATTCGACCTACAGAATACTATCAGCTTTTCCGTCTGCTATATTCTCTACTTTTGAGAACTGTTAACACGCCGTGAGTTGAATCACAGAGGACCACCTTGCTGAGGGCGAGGCCTATCCGACCTCTACGAAACTGCTTCGTGAACGGGTCTTGTTATAGGCAGTCAACCCAAGGACTCGCCCTGTAAGTCTTCTACCAAGCAGGAGTATGACTACTAACTCTCAGAGTCCAACGCGCGATCGACACAGCATAAGGCTGTGGCTTCACGTCGATCCCCTATCAATGTGCATATTTTCTTGGTCCAACTCAATTCTTAGCGCTCGCCTCTCCCTGCAAAATTGTAGTAGGGGTACAGAAGTTAGCCTATCTATGTGCCAACAGAATTCTTCTGTGGGACGTGAAAAATTCCCCTTATTTTTAACCCCTGACGCAAAGAGAAGGTTGTTATAAGTTTGACGTGTCTGTGTATCTATGTGTCTGTCTGCGGCATCGTAGCTCCTAAAGGAATGAACCGATTTTGAAGCGGTTTTTTTTGTTTGAAAGCTTACTTGATCGAGAGTGTTATTATCTATGATTCAAGGAATTCTTTTCAGTCGTTCAAAAATCATCAGCTCTCTTCCATTTTTTATTTTTTTAATTTTGTTTTTTTGGTTAATCTGAGCAATTCTGCCGGCCTGATTGATTTGAAATTTAGTATCCTGTGAGTCGGGAATTTTTAACAATTTTAATTTAAGTCTTTATTACTACATATTTATTTATTAGTCTATGGCTGGTAATAAGTGTAACCGCTGTTTTTTCACCACAGATAAATTTTGTGAGCATAATATTTACTAACAAATTTTTTTTAGTTTTAATTTCAGTAATCATTATTTACATACAAAATAATATCTGTAAGTATTTAAATTTTTTTCCGTGTGCCAAAATTATCTCTACCGTAGTTTAAATTCACGAATCCGCAGTACTACGCAAGAAAAATATTAAATAAACGAATTTCACAGCATTCTTATTAAAATGAAACCGTTGAAACGATCGCCGCCACCTTCAGAAGGCTATTCTTTCATCCGTCATCCATCAAAAGTTACAGTTTGCTACGCTTTCGATGGCCGGGCGTATGAAAGATAACAGAAGTCTCCGATTGGCTGAACATCACGTGACTACCGGACGGAGGGTCGACTGACGGGATGAGACGGATGATGGTAATTCCAACTTATGTTGTATGGCAGTTCCTTGCCCTCCTGTACCCGGACCCGAGAATGTACCAGGAGTAACATACAGATTGCACTAGTGGGTTCGCCACGTCCTCAGGCAGTCGTTATAAATCAGCAAGGGCTAAACTGAACACTCGAAAACTTAACTTGGTTCACATATTACCGCATCAAACTGAAATTTTGTCCTCCCTCGTCTACCCACTCAACTCGCCTAATTACACGGAAGGGTTAAATTATGGACGCGGACGATGGAAATGAAAGGAAACACTGAAAGAAAAGTTTTGTAGGAAGTCTTCGTTGCAAAACTATTTTATAGTAGCCACAATATTTTAGTGGTGGAAACAAAATGTTTTTGTTTTGTGGTAACCACAAAATAAATATTAAAGGGCAAATACCCACAAAATATTTAGTAACTGCCACAAAATATTGTTTCCGTGAACGTGCATTTACTCGTGTTCGTTCGTTCTTCGTTACGTGAAGCTGCACTTAATAATAATAATAATAATAATAATAATAATAATAATAATAATAATAATAATAATAATAATAAAGTTAATAATAATGACGGTACGTGAAAACAAAGTTCACAAGTATGTTTGTACATAACGAGACGTAAATAACACCAGCAAAATTAATTAATTTATATTAAATATACTTGTTTCCCTAAATATTCATTGGTTGCGTGAATTTTAAAGTTATGGAAGTTGAAGGATATTGCACATTTCAAAAGTATCATTTAAAGTCTGTAAAGATAATGACATATGTAGTTAAGGAATATTTAGTACCTATTGGCCACACGGATTCACTGACGTGGAAAATTTGAGAGTTGAACAGCTCCGTCTCGGGAATACGTACGTAATCGTGTCCGCATGCGTGCTATTATAGGATTTAACAGTTGTATCCAAATAGGATATACTCGCTAAGTACACGCGTAAGCTTACTAGCACCTGGTACGTACTTGTACAGAATATTTGGACAGTTCCACACATGTCCATACTAGACTGTAGCAGCAATATCAGTCACGTAGAAAATAAAGTAAAATCTATATGGAACTATAAGCGAGCAGGTGTATAATTTATACGTAATGATAATTAAACAAACACGTTAAAAATTTTACAATGCTAAACTGATAAAAACAAAGAAAATAATAATAATAATAAAATCTGCTTCACAATCCAAACATATCTTAATTACTTAATTATATTCCCGAGAAACAGGACACAAAGTTACGAGATTTATTGTTATTATTTTTGAACTTACGGTAGACTGCCAATAAAAAACGGGAATGAATTGTAAAATGTTTACACTGTCAAAAGATACGAACTTCTTTCAGCAACTTTTCATGATAATCACCACGTTGATTAAGATACTCACCGTACCTGTGCACCAACTTTCTAATGCCGTCTACAAAGTTGCCACCACTGAACGTGGTTGGGTAAATGGGGGTAAACGATACAGTTGTGTTACGATTCACTTTCTTTCGCTTCATGGATATCCCAAGAAGAAACGAAACTGCAATCACAACATTTGATACCCCTCATTCGCGTACCAGTCCCAAAATATTTAAACGAACGAGGTTGAATAGCCGGGCCGCAACTTTCTTTGTTTAGGATATTGGAAAGTTGGTGGACCGGTACAAGTATATCGATTTGCGTGGTGATTATGCTGAAACGTAGCTGAATTATGGACGTGTATATTGACAGTACAATTAGTTTATAATTGAAGGTTTTGGGGAAGGACAATGGTAACCCAAAATGTTTAAGTACCGGAGTTTTTTTGCAGGAACACAATGGTAATCTCAAACTGTATATATCGATATGAGAAGTTGCAACATGACCACAAATGGCAGCTCAGTGAAGTAATGACTCTACCTCATGACACGCTTTTGTAGCTTACTACGCCAATAAAATAGTCATACATATATTTTATTATTTTGTAGTTGCTCATATTTCATTGGTTTTATCCTACAGCAACTAAAAGCATAATTTATAAACAATAATGAATTTACCTAAATATCTTTGTCGAATTGTACGTTACCTTAACACTTGCATGACTCAGTTGTAATACATTGTGTTTTACCATTATCTCTCCCCAGGCCCTTTGTTTCATTCCTGTTTATTTTACAGCCCGTTGGAGGTTCATAAAATAATAATAACCCTCGTAAATATTGGTGGAGTAAATTTATTTATGTACAGCCGAAAGACATTTTAAAAATTCTTGCTAATTTTTCATGTGAAGTACCAACCACTGAACCTAGAATCAAGAAAAATTTTATGTGGGTTCCCCGTAGGTCGTAGGCGGGCACTAAGAAAATTTTTTTCGAAATCCGACCTCTAAGGGGGTGAAAAAAGGTTATATGTATTTCCGAAGAAACGTCGATAGAGCTCGAAACCGACAGTCTATCATCGATATTTTTACTTTAATAGGACACACATAAACATGCATGTTAGCCAAATTCAACATTTAAGGCGGCGAACAAAACCTTAAATGTATTTCCGATTAACTATCGATACCTACCGAATCATTTGGGCTAGAGAGTTGGTTTTCACTTAGAAATGTTGCTTACGTAAATACACAAAGAGAAATTTTAGGATTTTTTGAAATTCGACTCCCAAGCAGGAAAGAAGGGCGAAATGTGTTTTTCATGAATCGACAATATCACTGAAACACAACTGACTATCGTCGTGAATTTTACTTCAATTGTTTTTCACGTCCAAGAGACACCAGATAAGTAATCTAAAATGTGATATACGGGTATTTCGAAGTTCTGTCTCTTAGGAGGTGAAAATACTTGAAATGTGTTTGAGATAAAACTTCTAAATATATCGAAACCATCGAGATATTCAGTTTACCGTTGCTTCAGAATTATGATTATGTAAATGACAGTGAAAATGTTTTAAGATTTTTTTAAAATTCGCTCTCTGAGTACTGTACAGGAGTGATACGTAATTTTTGATGAATGGCCGATTTTGCTTTGACTGAATGTGCTATCGTTGCGATTTTCACTTTACTTGGATACTTGAACAAATACTTAAGGTGTGAAATTAATATTTTTAAAAAATCGACATCTAAAGGGGTTAAAAAGGCACATAATTGGTTTTCTGTCAGCCGATGATACCATAAGTCTAGAGACATGTAAAATTCTTAAAGAAATTTGGCAAAAAAGAATTTTTGCGTTTGAATATGTGTAAGGGAATTCTCCCCGACAAAAATCTTCCAGATTAAATACTTTATTTATCTCCCACGTCGTAGGGCTTTTAGCGGTGGATGTTCTGGAACTGCACGTTTCTTCCGATAACTTGAAAGCAGCAGGTAATTACGTAATGCAAGCATGACTCCAACGTGACCTTGTTTGTAGTTCCTGTAATATCATTAGCATTACTCCCTATAGTGAGATTTTTTCACGAATGCATGAGTGTGTATCACAGTGTTACGTTTACGGGAAAAACTATTCCTTTGTGATTGTTTGGTTATGGTGGAGTATTTACGTAAAACGTAGAGTATTTCATAAATTGTTTTAATGAGGAATTCTTTTCATATAAATCAGACTCGCAGTCTAAATATCAGGTACGACTTTAATTTACAATATGTACAACTGTTACATTACATGTATGATGTTCTTTACGGAGGGAGGCAAGAATAGATAGAGACATTTATGATTACTTAAGAGCCACTCAGTTTAGTTACATCGATGACAGTCCCACCTTGTTAATGATGCCGAGGCTGATGTAAGGAAACGTCCACGGCGATCGGCACGTCGTAGAACTGGACGTCGTGGTGCATCTTGGTAGTGAAGTGGTCCTGGCGACGATATGGGGCAGACAGACCTCGTAGGTAGCGTGACACGCCCCTTTATCGCGCCCTGTGTGGCAACTCGTACCGCTGTTGGAGTGGGGAGTTCTGCCGTGCAGTTTGTAGCAACTTTTGTTTAATATTTTGTAATTTCTGGTCGGGTGGCCTGGTTACTGAACGTTGTGTTAGAACCAGGGTTACATGGTTCATAACAACAGCCCTTAGGCACGACTAGGCATACAAATTTTTATATTGTTGGGAGTTTGTAGATTTTTACAAAGTGTCTAAATTGTAATAAATATATTAAATTGTAAATAAATCAGAATATTATGTTTGTTAAATTATGTTGTATACAAAATTTATTGTTAGTTCATGTTATTTACGCAATCTTGCTGGCATCTTTTTATGTCATTTGTAATTACTACAGATTTGCAAATTTTGCGTTCTTATCTGAGAACAGATTTGACTCCAAGTTACTATATACTCGTCTGACTTTTGTTGTTGCCCTGTAGTTTGTTGCCTTATATCGTGTATTGCGGGCGCACAAAGATATGAAGGCCCGGTGCCAGAAACATCAATAAATGTGTTCGGGTGAGAAAGAGATTTTGGTCAACCCTCAACATCGAGGTCTGTGGCGCTGGTGAGGGGTGACATGAGGTCAGTATGGAGCAGCACCGAAATGAAGAGGCGAGGGAAACGGGAGATCCACGAGAAAACCCTCCGACCAGCAGCATCGTCCGACACGATTCCCACATGCGGAAATCCGGGGACCGACTTTGCCGGGATTCGAACCCGGATCGCCTTGGTGAGAGGCGAATGGTCTGACCATTCGGTCATCGCGGCCCCAAATATGTTGTGTTCGGGTGAGTGAAGGCTAGTGGATTCTAGCCTACCGTGAAATGATATAGGTCGTTTGGGGTAAAGTTAGCACTAAAAATGTAACCTTTGAAAAACATCACTGTCCGTTATTGCGTATAATCCAGCATTAACTCTAGTTTCCTTACTGCTTGTATGGTTGGTAGCGAAATAAAGCAATCTAGTTCCTATTTAAATACATTACTGAAACAAAATCAACCGAAATGGACATACATGTATTTTACATTATTTATAAACTTATTTTTATCAAACTATATAGTTTACTGCCGGTAAACGACGCCACCTGAAGACGGTCCTCCGAGCCGAGGAGGCCAAGCTGCGAGGGGTGTGGTCGTTGAAGACGACAGACAGGCGGCAAGGTGTTAGAAGGGCCAGAGTGGGCGCCGCTTCTCATTGGTTCCGAGATCGTGCACCGAGCTTAACAAGTTAATTCAGTGCTAAGTGAATACACCTCTTCTTCGTGATTTCCTTTAAGGCTTCTGCCTACCTCGGAGCGCGGCGGGAGCAAGGGTAGGGTTTTACATGTTAAACTAAATTCCGTGTAGCTCTGTCACCCTTCGAGATATCGCTTTCGGATGGAAACCATTTTCTGCATTGATAAGAGGAGAATACTGCGACGTAAACGAAATTGTGAAAATAATTTTATGAATACGGGGTTTCGAGTGTTTAATCGGCATGAAAACACTTATTTGATCATAGTTTTCAGGGTATTGATATAACTTGCTAAAAGATTCCGTAGCAGTGTGGACCGTATCGTACTGAACAAAAAAGTCAGTGGTGGCATATATGTATAGGTTTGAAAGTGACTGAGATATTTAGGAATATAATTTAACCTGTAACGCCCTATCCTTGCTGCCGCCAGAGCTCTGAGGTAGGCAGAGTCCTTAAACTCTTTCCATAGTTATTGTTGTAGGGATCGACTGTCATTGATATTAAAATAAATTATTAATTGTTTAAAGGAACCTAATTGCCTCTGGATACATTGTAAAAGATATAAATAAAGAGTTGATTGTAATTGAATTCCTGCATGCTCTTGATTGAGTTTCTTCCCTTATCTTGAGTGTTAAGTTCCACTAGAGAACGCGCAAACGTCAAGACACATGTCCAGAGAGGTTAGACATTTCACGTAGATCGCCGTTACGCGCGGAAAGATACGAATTGACCGAAAATAGAACTTAATGTGGACTAACTTTATCCCTAACCGCCTATAGTGCGAAATTTGCGTATCTCTAATCCAGTCATACATTATTCGCGTATGGCTCGGTTCCGTTCTAGTGATTGGGCGATTTGAACAACTACATCCAGGCGTCTGCCTCCGAATAACAGGCATTCAGCAACGGAGCAACGTAATTCTTAGAGACGGGAAAGACTCGCGGGTTCGATGGCCTGCACAATAACTAGCAAGACAATATATGTGTAGAGACCGGAAAATTTCGCGAAAAGATTTCTGTACCACTTTGTTTCAGTGCCTTACGTGCGCACCTGTACCTCTGCTATGTGGTCAGTGATTGGATGCCTTAACACCCAGCGTGTGGAGGTTAAACCCGCAAATAATAGACGCGATGTGTGGCAGTTATCCGTGTACTGATTGGCACTGTGAAATGAATAACGACTCTGCATATAAACATTCTGTCAAAAGCCATGAAGTTGAGCTGCAGGTGCAGTGGGGCAAAAATCTTTTCGCCAAAAATTCATGTCCCTAGTCATTACAGCCTTACAGTCGAAAATCTGAGCTGTGTCGATGATTCAGAGCCGAATTCAACGGGTCTCGTGGCTGCTGTTACGTCTTCAAGTGGCCGTCTGAGATAACGCATTTTGCGCTTTTGAGGTCTAATGTGTGCAAGCGGTGAGGACGAGAATGCACGGGCATACGCCTCTCCCTAGTCACTCGATGCTTGCAGTTTTCTCGCTGAAAATCCACCTTATAATGACGTAGTATTAAATATAAAGGTGTATTGTATATTGTACACGACTATGCCTTTTAAAATATTCTGCGCCAAAATTTTTATTCCTAAGAAAATAGCAAAAACTCACATATATTCGCCTTTTATGCTGCTAGAAAATATTATTTGAGAAACATGGGCGAACTCAAAATTAGTATGCACCCGTGTAACGTTCTTCATATGTTGCTCTAGCCGCAAGTCACTCATGTGCGATGAGCTGATTTCTAATAATCAACTAACGGTCAATGTTCTGCTCTCCGCTCGGCCGTCTTAAGGCGCCCGACTACCACATTCATCAAATGCGTTGCAGTGTGTTCGTAAACCGGTTGTTTCTACGAAAATATTCCAGGGGTGCCCATTGTGCCAACGTACGAAAAGAAAACAAACTTAAGTCAAAATCGGAACCTCATTGTTAAGACGCCATGTTCATTACAAACATTGTTTCTAAGCCCTCCAACATGGCTAAAAACGGCCTTTTCAGACTTCCGTACTTCAAAATGTACTAACCGGATGTATGTGAAACTCAGATTGCGACCTGCACTGAACTTAGTTGCAGACTTTCCACCAATAAAATTATATGGTCACCGCTTAGTGACCCGTAGTAAAAACCATTCGGCGGGAAGCTTGCACGCTAGTTCAGCGCTTGGCTCGTTGAGGCGACGCGGCATTTGATGCGCGCTTCAAGGTCGACCTTATTGCTCCGTCACTTCTGAGCCTCTCACGCGCGGGTAGGCGGTGTCCTTAAGATTAGTTAACTGACCAGCTACACACCACATTCAGTGGTTGAGCATTGTGTTGTTAAGTCAAGCGGTATTAGACATGAAAGTACTTTTGAGCACGTGATGGTTGTGCTGCTGAGCCCAAGGTATATCAGTACGTCCCTCGCCTCTTACACGCCACTGGCTGGTGTTCGTACATGCCCTTGTCGGTATATGTTTCCACAGACAACTGATAATTGCTAGAAACACAATTTTGTCGCGAAAAGAATTTTGTACCATTTTGTTGTAGTGTCTTACGTGCATATTGGCAGCTCTTCTTCATATTTATTGACGGCGTGTCTTTGTTCAATCTGATCTCTCATTTGACTGCACCAATCAAAGTAAGACAATTGTGGCGCCATACGACTGTGATTCGCCAGTAGAAACGCAAGACGTGTGAGAGTTAACACATCCAATCACCGGCCATGAAGCAGAACTGCAGATGTTCACATAACACATTAAAACATTCTATTATATAAAACGTATTTATGTAAAGTGCTGTAATCGGTATATGGAAATAAAAAAACAATTGTTTGAAAAATCTTTTCGCCATAAAATCGTGGCTCTAATAATTGCGTATAGTTAGAGAAACTGGTATATCGCGGGAAAAGTTGATTGTTTGCTATGCTTCAACATGCTATGTATAACAATGGAGGTTTTGTATCGACATTGGCTATAGTTTATATGAAGCATTGTGTCCCTCTTCAACAGATCAAATTAGACCTGTACAGTTTAAACACAGAACGTGTGTGATTTGTTAGAAAACTTTTCACACGTGTCACGATTGAGATACTACAGTTCATTGGAGCCTATGTTAAATATTTTCGCGATTTTCCACTGTCTCTACTTATAGTTAGAGTCGTGAAACATTTCCGGTTTAGTTTGTGTACCCGCTAGGACTCAAAGAACAGTAAATTCATGTCAAATTTGCAGGTGGGGTATTGCGTTATTAAACACTTCTTGGAGGGCGTTGAGCCAGTAACAAAGGAGGAACTAAATAGTACCCAATCGTGTTGCATCACAGTGTCAGCGAGCAGCCAATGAGTAGCTGTTGCCTGCTTGAGTGCACGGATATTATTGGAGAATAGCCTACATGTCCGTGAACCCACGAACTTGTCCCGTCTCTACGTACAGACACTGCTTCGTATCTCTTGCTCTAGAAACACTTTGCCACTCACAACAATTGTCTGTTGTCTTTGTCAGACATGGTTTGGTCTACAGAAATACTAAACTCACAACTCGACCAAGACAACTAGTCCCGCGGCAGAAATGTGAACTATCGCCACAGAATATTTAGGAATACAGAAGTGAAATAGCTGGTAGTTCGGCGAACTCAGTCACACACGCCAGCAAAATGGCGTTCCTGGCCAGCAACATGGCGGAAATACCTACCGCCAATGAGCGTAAGGTGGCTGCCCTGCTAGCCGGCAGCCAGGCCAATAGGAAACCTGCCCTAACATGCAGGAGCCAAACATAAACGGGACAGGTATCAACAGATTCGGGCAGCCAATAAGCGGCGGAGTTCGCAATTATCAAACGAGCCGCCACGTCATTTCACGTCTGTATTACTATTTAGTCTGTGCTATCGCTGTGTTGTCCTTGATCACAGCGCGCAGCTGGTGTGGCTCACCACAGCACCGGCCATAATACTGTGGCACAGACAGCCGGCGTATGGATGTCACTTGAAAATATACAAATATAACTTCATATGGTTTGTGTAATACTCAGTGGCGGCTCGTGGGTTGTTGGCAGGGAGTGCACAAGTTGCAGAGAACTGTACATTCGTGTGAACGTGCCGTCCTATACCAATGACCATGAAATATCTACTGGCTTCTTGTTGTGTTGTGACCAGTCAGTAATAAGTGGCACATACATACCAGCGTGTCAGTGTTTGTACCGTCAACTAGGGCACAACCTTGTACAGTTCTCTTCAACTTGTGCCCTACCTGCCAACAACCTACGAACCGCCACTGGTAATACTGCTTGAGTTACTGGGAAAGTTGTGAAAAACGTGTGTGTTGTCTTTAATGTGACTAATATATCTGTGACCAAATTAAAAGACTGTGGTTACGAGGAGGAAAGTCAGCGTGATTAGAAAATAAGATACTTAGATTACCAGTATTCAATCAAGCCTCATTCACATGCCTGCCCTGCTTATCGAAAAAGTCGTTACATTATCTGTGTTTCTCTATTTCCACCGCTGCGTCTCCAGTGACCGTGTGCCATGAACTCATGTCAGGTGCAGTATATTTCCCCTCGCTGTGACGTGTCTACCTACTAACCCTCACGACAGGACTAGTTGTCGTGGTAGAGTACACTGATAAAAATTTCAGTAAATTCACGGCAATATTTACAGAAAAGTACTGTAACTTTACGGAAATGGCTTCCGTAATATTTTGTTTACGGAAATTTGTCCGTATTGCCAGATTACGGATGTTTGACTGTAACTTTCCGTAAATTCATGGAAATATGTTTCTACATTTTTAAAATGTATTTTACTGTGTTTCTTAAAAAAAAAAAAAGGTGGTATTAATAATCACTATGAATCCAGGAGTTAATGTGCATGCACAATGGTGTTAAATTGAAAGAAGACAAGACAAGCTAAGGTAACAGAAGTTAAGTGCTGCTTCCTGGTTGTCCGCACTTTGCCGCAAAGATAAGAGCAATACAAACAAGGACTCGTATCGCGCATGGACAAAGGGGTTCGAATCCCAGCAAATTCGAAAAATGTTTCAGGTCCAAAAAAGTGTGTCAGAATCTCGAAAAAACGTAGTAAATAAGAATATGTCATATTTGTGAAAAATTGAGTGCTAGTAGCTTAAATATTTTTTTTTTTTTTGCAGAAAATGGGTTGTCCGTAATTTTACGGAGGGTTACACTATCTAGAAGAACTGAGTGTCCGTTAATTTACAAAGATTTCTGGATAATTTTTTGCCTGTACTTTTTCGTAATTTTACGGAAATTTTCTCTAACAGTGTTGTAAAATAAATTTTCTTCGGCCTAGTCAGTTCCTCACTAATGCTCTCCTATAGTTCATAAATGTGCTACTTGCTCCAGCTTTTTAAGAATGCTTAAAATGCTAGAAAACTTGGATAGAAAACGAACGGTGTATGAGCTTAAATGTTTTTACTATCAATAATAAACAATTAAGTTATCTGTGATTCCGGATTTTTCACCATTTAAAAACAAAAGGTTAGGATGTTTTCCAACATACTATCTTTTAGCATGATGGTTTGTCACCTTACTGCATTTTTTACGACTGCGCGCAAATCTTCTGCACACCCGAATGCTAGACAGAAATTACGACACATCGTGCCAATTGCTCTACAGTTAGCTCGTTAACCCGTCTTTTGCGAAACAAAACTAATTTAGTACATTCATTTTTATGCTGGCCAAAATAAAACATAATAATCCCAAGCGCGCAAAAATACTAACGAGATTATCTACAATACTGTATGTGGATTTACCCACGTGTATTACTCGTAGCTAATAGTACATTAGTTTTATTGCTCTGGATCTCTTCGAAAGCTAGATTAATGATTCGACCATTAGGTGCTAGGGTTGGCAAGTTGCAATGTAAGCTTACTGTGGAGCAGGCCAGGCATAATATCTGTCCAAGCGAGAAAGTATCCTCGTTATGCATATTCATAGAATACCTGTGTGCATAGTGGTTGTACCTCATTATGTATCAATATCATTTCAAAGAGTTACTCCGCATAAACTACTTATTAATTACCACACTTGATTTTTACACCTTCAACCATAAACAGTTTACAAACATAGTTTTACTGTAGTAATTATATTTCTGTTAATACCACAGAGGTTCTTGACAAAATGTCAAAGAATTGAAACGTTATATTACATTCGAAGCATACTTTTAAATCATTATGAATAAAGGCATGAAATAATATGTAAGAAATATTTTGCAATCCAAGGAAAATCATCTTACACCTTTTGCACCCCTGAAGTGTCGAAATTCGAAAAATCCTTAGATCACTTGTTAGTAATACAACTTAAATCGGTAACAAATGAAACCAAACACACGGTATTCGCAGTTTCTTGTGTGCCAAACATAAAAAAGAAAGAAGTCGTAGCAGGCATTCCTCATCCCCAATAATTTTCACGATTTCTTACACTATTTTCCAGGCGTTTTATATAACTTTTTCTTACCATTTGTGATTTTTACAGCCAATTTTCTACACATAAAATCACATATATTCAAGAAAAAAGAAACAAAATTTAATAATGCAAATCAACAAATTTCATGAGGCAGTTTCGCATCATGTGTGTATGTGTTTATATATAAAAATAAATATAAATAAATATATATATATATGTATATGATAGCTTTGTTATGAACTTGTAACTCTTTTTAAAGTGAACAAGACAGATGATATTCCTTGTTTTCAATTACTTATTTATAAGCAAATGCTTAGCAATTCATAGCATTATTTTTTGTTGCAAAGATAGCATGAATATCAGGCCAAACGGCCTTCTTCTACACAAAGGCGTTATATGTGTAGATATATGTCCCCGATGTGATGTCTCCTTACATGGAAATTGTATTATAGTAATATTTTGTCTATATACCCTTATAAATTAAATTACACTTATATATACATTAAAATTTTGTTTAAAGATAGGTTGATTAAAAAACTGTACCTCGTTTCAGGCTCTGAGATTTAAAAAACACGTTAATTGAACTGTTACTGAGGAACTTAATTGCAATCAATATCTCAATGTTTATGTCTTATATGAATACCGAAATGTCGTTTTCAATGTAATTCCCTTTTATTACTCCCATCTCATCCTACTCATTTCTTTCAATTATTTTGTTTCATATAAGTAAGTATTATTCTGAACCAACCTATCTATATGTAGCTGTGGAGGATAATGTAAAACGCTTTTCAAGTCTTCCATATAGACTACTTTCATCATCCTGAAATAAAAAGGACCTAAATTTTTAGACGGTTTCGACATATTCCAAGAACAAACCAAAACACGTGTTATACGTCGTTTTACTTCTTTAGATGTATTTTTAACAAATCTTCAAATTTTTTTTAGGTATTTGTATAAATATTCAATTTAAATGAATATCACGAAACGCCATGGCGTGTACTAGTAACATAGACGAGTTCTCATTATAACCTTTTACTGTAATTCCTAAGGAGTAGAATTTTAATAATCGTGAAAAATTGGTTCCGTATGTTAACATGAGCATAATTGTGAAGAAAATATAACTTAGATAGCTTTACGCGTTCGTTATAAAGGATTTATTCAAACACATTTTTTAATTTTTTTTTTTTTCGTTTTTTTCGGTAGAATTTTGAAATAAATAAATACATTTTTATGCTTCGACATTAGTGTCCCATTGAAGTAGAAACTACGATCATAGTCCATCGGGTTGGAGTTAGCCTACATCGATGAACAGTCTAAAATACATTTCAGTCCTCGTCAACCCGTTAGGAGTACAAGTTCGATGAATCCCTTGTTTGTGCTTGGAACCGGAAAAGGTCACTTCTATGACATCGTCATTTCACCGAACAATTTCCTACTCTTCCCCTTACTCCCTCCACCACGAACCACTCTGCACACCTTGTCTAAAAATGTTCTGTCAACTACCGAGGTCGTAGAACTCCCCTACACATCTTAACCTCTACAAAACCATACGCACCGCCAATTGGCATCCCGTTACCCTGTCCATAAACAATGTGTACCGTCTATTGGGGCTTATACATCATTCATCCCACTGGCTACTACTAGAAGTGACGAGTACACCAGCCATAAAGCCGAAACCCTGTCGGCCATAGCATCCAACATTCATCATAACTCTCAGCGTAGTGGGGAGAGGAAAAGAAGTTCTGTCAACTGACAAGGTCGTAGAACTGACATAGCCCCTTTTGAGCTCACCCTCAAAATTATACGTTTATATTTCACGTGATTTGAGCTGTGCATTCATATGTCAGTAAGTTAGCCCTCCCTATTGTAGCTATAGACACTTACACGCACAATTTATCGTATAGCCTACATTAAATAAACAATATATGTGTTGTGATAAACTGAACTAGCTCACGCGTTTTTTTATACTGCAAATAAAAACAATTAATTTGAGGCTGTTTAGAATGCCGTCAAGAAATCTTGCTTCATAGCAAAGAAACATTTCACAATTCTTTATTTGGTGATATTAGTTTCATTCAGTAAGAATGTATATTTGATGAAAATATTACACTAAAAAAAAAAAAAAAAGAAAAACGTTATCTGCCAAACTTGTTTGTAGTAAACACCAAATAATATTTTTGTGGCCATAATTTTATAGTAGTGACAGCAAATATTTGGCAAGGTCAATACCAACAAAATGTTTTGTGACAGATACAAATAACTTTTTTTTCTGCGCGTATTCACTTCAGCAAAGGAAATACTTCCTCACCTGGAACTATTATTTAAAAAACTACAACGAGCTTAAGTATAAATTATAAATATAGCTGCTGATCTACATTTATGCCACCACAATATTTCATGTTGTAATATTGTGGACATACGCCATTGCAATATAATGTCGTCCCAGAAATCTTAGTTTCTCCTGTTTTTTAACGGACGAGACTTGTGTGTACTATTTCGTTTATCACGCGTTCAAATTTTCATAATGGCGATCATTTGAAATTTTAAGAATAGTATGGCATATTTGGGGAAATATTTTACCGAAGTTCGTTAATTATTATATGCAAATAGCCTACTACTTAGAAAGTTGACTTTACTTTTATGTATTTAGTTTACCTTATTTTCATATTTTTAAATGGGCGGTCACTAATATATTTTTAGCATAACATTTCATATCTCAGGAAATGTTTTTCTGAAATTTATAAAATTTTATACACATATAATAATTAGTAATCTGACTTGACTTTTGAACATTTTGTTCATCCTGTCCTTAAATTTCCATAAATGCAGTCGTCTCTTAGTTTAAAATATCTGAGAAAATAGTTTTCCGATTTTTATTTTGGCCCTCTCTTGGTTCATATACACAGCTTGCTAAATTGACTTGCCGTTTGATTGAGATTTTGTTCCCTTTTTATTAATATTTTTCAAACGTCAGTAATTTTTTAATATTTGGAATAATTGGACATATCTGAGTAAGTACTTTTTTTCAATTTAATTAAACTTAGTATAGGCCTACTACTTAGCACACTGACCTGACTTTTGTGTATTTCATAATAATGTGCTCATATTTGTATAATGACGAATATTTTTATGTTTTTAGCATAGTAGGACATATTTGAAGAAATAGTTTTCCGAACTTCATTAATCTTGGCAAGCGTATTTTACTTAGTTGACTGGACTTCTGTGTATTTCTTTCATCCTTTGGTCACAGTTTGAAAATGACGGCCATTTTTTTATCTTCAATACAGAATGACCTCTCAAAAATTTTTTTCTCGAATTTTGTCAAACTGGGTACGCATATATCACTCGGTAAGGCGACTTAACTTTTGTGTATTTCATATATCATTAGAGAAGATGGTTTATCGCGGGAACACATGACTGTTTGCTAGGTTTCAACGTACGTTCAGCTTATCAGGAGATTACTGGCCTTCGCTTGTACGTGAAGCTGTCACCTTATTTGACAGAGCCAATACGAATCCCGCTGTTGTAATATTTGATGCATGTTCTTGGTCTGCAGACATCTACGTCGTGCCAGGTGTACATCACACAGTCATTCATGTTGCAAGAAACTACAGCATTTTCAAGGGTATGCTGGCACGAAATATTTTCGCGATATACCATCCTCTCTATATATCATACGTCTAAATTAATATTATTGTTTAGTATACCTAGATGTACGGGAACGATTCTAACTTTCAGGTATAAATTGCACCAACTTTGAGAAAAGTAGGCTTATCAGTAGGGGCACGAGTATTTCGCGTATTAATCTGGTATTAGTATAGACTTCTCAGTCCTATATCACACACTGTCCAAAGTCCATTGGCTTCTAACCGTACAAGTGGGTAATCCCACGAATTATTGTATTATTTATTACTGGCTTGCAACCTCCAAAGGTGTGTCAAAACAGCTGTCGTATAATCACGGAAGTTACAGTGATATACAGGTTATTGGCGTTCAACCTGACCTATAATCAGTACACTAAATACTCGTGCCTCTACTTATCAGTTATGCTGGTAACTTATTGTTATTACGAACGTATCTAATAAATACAGTGCATAACTTTTCGATATCAAAAATATGGTTTAGGGCTACCAAAATTAATTCTTTAGTTATTTATTCACGGAATATTGATAGTTAAAAAGTTCTCACTTCACCATACATGGAGAAAAAATTATTAGTTCCGAACGTAGAATGCATTCATTAATACTTTATGTATAGTATATGTTTGTTTATAGATTTCACCGAAAAAATCATTTTACTTCTAAAAAAAAATACAAAATACGTGTGTTAAGGCGGAAAGGGCAGGGTAGTCACAAGTAACTTTACATGTTTTAATAATTTCTATATTTGTATTATATATTACTTGTTTCACATACACACGTACATTATTACTACTTTTTAGTGTAATAAAAACGTTTTACCTTTCATAGTTGCTGTATAGCGGCAAATTTGCATTCAACGGATTTATACCAGAAAGGAAAACCAACAGACTTACCGGAATGTAAAAATTCACACTTAAGTACAATGTAACAGGCTACACCAAGATGTTTAAAAACTATTTTTTGTATTTAAATATGCTGAATATTAAATAAAAAATTTGCCAGTGTTCTGATTATTTTGATACAAAATTATTCAATGTGGTTTTTACTCGTATCTCGGCATAATCCTTGGCGCAGTTCTTCAGTGTATTATTTTGTCTTGGTAATTTTCCTTTCTAGAATCAAATAATTATATGCAAATTTGCATTTTAGACATGTTACTATACGAAAACTATAAATGCTAAAATATCTTTCGTTAGAGTAAAAAATTGTCACGGTGTACGAAACAAACCATAGCTCGCATAAATACAAAAATTTGTTGGAAAAACGAGGATTGTTAAAAGTCCACAAATTTTAATATAGAGTATATATAAAGCTCTCACACAATTTTACAAATCTTCTCGTACTTGTACTTCTAACAACGCCCATAATAAAGTGGTGCTTTTGCCCTTCCATGCGGGAACACGCGATGCCAACAAGTTGGCAGCAGTGGAGTATGTGCGGTCTGGGCCGACGTGGCCAACCCCCTGCCGACAGTTGCGTGTACCTCCATCCCTTAATTGCCTCCCTCGTGCCCGGACGGGCCGGCAGAGGCGAAGGTAATTAACTTGAAAGGCCTGGCCGCCACCCCTCCACACCTCTTCCCTACAGTCCCGCGACAGGCCTAATAATCCGCACGACCTCCCCCTACCCATTCCCGCTCATTCTCCGGCATGGCCACTCCTGGTTTGGGGCGTATTATACGCGCGGGGGGTCCCGTAACTTATTACGACTTAATTCAGACCACGTCGCGTTCAACTTGCCACCCAGGTTGAAGGACAACATGACGTTAATTTTGACCACCATTACCCTAATTTCTGAGGTTTTCCAGTATTACACACATTTTACCATATTAGCTTCTCTTTAGTATTTTAAAAATAATCTTACCTACGTGAACTTACACCATGAAACGGTTTTATCAGCACTGAATGAGGAGTTGTAACATATTGAGGCAACTTTTGCTAACTTTTTCCCCCGTTTAAAGGTTACCGTCAATTTAGTTCTTCTTTCAGTGGCGGGTGACAGTTAAAATAATTTGTATTCATCGACACTTGAGTGGCTAAACCGTTCTCCTAATGACACACTCTGAGCGACGCTGAGCGAATAATAAACAAGAAAATGTGTCATTGCCGTATCGTGCACAGCCAGTTACGACACGGAAGTATCGTATAACCGTCAAGCGGGCCAAATAAGAAAATGATTGAGAAATAATTACGTAAGTAAAAGAAGAGTTTTTTACGACCAAGCGAAGTGGGACGACGGTAACACGTTGGACTCGTATTCGAGAGGATCCGGGTTCGATCCCGAGCTCCAGTCACTATGATTTAGCTTATCTATGGTTTCCCACGTGTCAATTCAGGAGAATGATAGGTTGAGTCCTAACGTAGGCCATTGCCGACTATTATCCTTGTTCCTGTAATTTTGCAATGTTTTATTTAATCGTCTCTAATGACCTCAAAGTCGAAGAGACACAAAATCTAATAAAATAAAATTAATATAGTTTTGCTTTGAAAACTTTTACTGTAGATTTTCAAGTGACTAATATAGACGAAATAAACTACACAAAAATGTATAAGCATGTATTACTACATTTGTTGGTTTGTCTGATCTGAAACTAACAAACGCTAAAGGTGGGTAGTAAATCCAGCTCAACATACGCAACATAACCCACATGCAGCCCTTGAAACCGCCGGAACTCGAACCCGTATCATTATATTGGAGGGCGAGTGCTCTTACCACTGCGCCAAGCGTTGTTCTACACATTTAAGGCCGCAGAACCCTATTTATAACAATTAAGGCAGTTTTATTTTTTAAATCCTGAAAGGGAGCAGATATCTCAAAACCGTTACACGGAAATGTTGGGAATATTTTGTACTGTATCCTTATTTATTTTTTTAAAACAAGTTTGTATAATTTTGGTTTATTGACTTTAAGAAAATTTAATTTAGTCGATAACTAGCCAAAATTATGGAAACGTATATTTAGAAAAATAATTAAGCTACACGGTACAAACAATGTCCAATATTACTATGTAGCGGTTCAGTAATATCTACTTTCTTTAGAATTAAAAAAATAATAATCTCGCAAAAACAACATAAATAGACACCCGTGGCCTTAAGCTGTGCGTTTTTTAGTAAATTACCGGACTGGAGCAAACATGGATGGAACGAAATGTGTACGTAGACTGAAATGTATTTATAGTAAATTTGATGCGCAAGTGAAACTTTGAACATGGATTCAACCCAGACTTAACAATATAATACTTACTATATCATACGGGTGAGTGAGACAGTTTGGTCAGCGCTTAACATCGAGGTTTTCAGCGCTGGTGAGGGGTAACATGAGGTGAGTATGGAGTAGCACTAGAATGATGGGGCGAGGAGAAACGGGAGATCCCCGAGAAAACCCGCCGACCAACGGCATCGTCCCGCACTATTCCCACATGTGAAAATCTGGTGACCCACCCCGCCGGGAAAGGAACCAAGATCGCCATTGTGCATTAACCACTGCGCCAACCGAAGTTCTTTACTGAACACTGAATAGATACATCTAGTTTTAGCCAAACAGTTTATACATGCATTTGACCCTCAAAAGTCGAATAGGCAAACTGTTAAGAAGTATTTCTCTTTGTACTTGTTCGTTAGTATTTCAATTTCTTTTACATATCTCGTTATTATTTAAAACCTTATTATACCTGTTTGGTCTTCCCAGGACGATGTGAACCGGCAACAAAACGAAACGATTAAATAATACGGCCGCATCGTTTTGGTTCATTTCATTTTGATACACGTGTAATGAAAAATGATTTCATCCGGATTAAACATTTCAGTCCATTTCTGCTACCGACTGTGTTATAGCATTCTAATCCTATTTCAATCCAGTGAGTTTGTAATCAAAGCAATGATCAATACGAATTCGTTAGTCCAGTCCGAGTTCAATTATAATTGAAATTTTACAATGAACGCTCTAATAGTGCCGGCTATTAAAACACATCTGTATTGCCCATCCTGATATGGAGAAACATATTTTTAATTAACTTCCCGGATAAACGTACAATAATAATACTTCGAGCGACAAATTTTTGGTGAAAATAATTTCGCAGAAACGTATTTCAATGCCTTATGTGCTCGTCCACAGATCTGGTTCTTGAGCCAGTGATTGGACGTTTTTGAACCTCAGAGTCTTAGGACTCTAGTAGCGAACCACAGACGCGTTATGTTGCAATAACCTATGATCTTTGAAAGAACTGTGCAATGGGAGTGCACGACTACATTCAGTTTCTTGGACGTACTCCATTGCCAAAATGAATGACTGTCAAAGAAAACTAAACAAATAAAGAAAACCATAAAATAAGCAGAGTATGCTTTAGTCAGCAAGATACATACACAACATGAAATTCCAAAATGGAATCGGGTCAAATAAAAACAAGAAACAAACAGATAATAAAAGAAAATAATAACAAATAAAATAAAAAACCAAATATCATGCGACACAACGATGAGATGAAACAACAAACACAGCAGATATCAGACACGAACAGAAAAATAACAAAAGGAACACAACAAATAGACGAGACAAAACGCAATAGATATCAGACATATACAGACAAGACAAACGACACAATGAACAGACGAAACAAAACACAGTAGTTTTCCAGACAGACAGTGTTACGACGTTTCGGGAACTGGAATCTGTTCCAATAACCTAATTGCCATTGGCTCAGCCGTGTGAGCCACAGCTCTATATAAATACACACACGCTGCCAATAACTGAACCAAGTTGGTGCAAAAATCTTTATCCCGAAATCTGCGCTCCCTTATAATATGAAATACGAGAAACGATTTATAAAAATTCCCCCTCCCAAGTGAAGAATCTTATTCGATCTGCTAATAAACATTCGTTACAAAAAATGTAGCATATATAAAAAAAATCGCTTGAACACCAGAGTGTGAATAACGACCTATTGAACAATTTCCACTATTTAGACAAAAGTTACAGAACCCTAGTAACAAAGAGCTTATAGGCAAACATGAAACATATTCTGGAGGTTATAGACACGAGTCAGGCAGAATATATGGTCGGTTTGTTGGCCTATTTTAAGGTAATGCATGTACACTGCCTAATAAAGATCACACCGTTTTCCTACGAGATCCGTATATTTGCCGTTATAAATTTGGCCGAAAGATACATACCATCAAATTAAGGCAATTGGCACATAGAAAACAACAACAACAAAAAAAGTAAAACTACACAATGTGCCCCTTAGAGTCACCAACGATGTTACCTGCTTTGTCAAAAAATTTGTAATTGCAACTGCATTCATGAGGCGTTTGTAAATATAGTTAAAATGTACTCACACTCTAAAAACTCCCGCTACATAACACGTGACTCATGTTACATCACAACCAATTACGAAGTGAATAAAAATAAAATATTCATTAAAATACTTGAGTTAATTATGTGGTCGATATTACCATGTCAGTAGTTGCCTAGAGTGAAACAATATTTTTGTAACGGTTTTCACATCGGCACCAAAATTGTTTTCAGTATACGCAGGAAAATTATACCAAATTTAATATGTACTTCTGTTATTTACTACTACACATCTTAAATTTCATGAGAAAAATTTTAATTCGTTAGTTATCGATGTCCTAGGAAGTCCAGTTCAGACAAATAAATTTTCATAAAATTTGAAAGACATATACAAGTATGAAATATTTCCCAACCTCATAAAATAAATGCATTTCTTGTACCGATTACTTTAAGCATTTAAATAAAGTAGAACCAAAATATAAAATTTTTTTAAAGATCTAATTGTGCATGTACCTGATTTTTAACTCGTGACAATCGTTAGCTGTTGGGCTTGTAATTAGAACCAATGTCATACATTACAATTATACACTGAAATTATTTATTACAAAAAAATTTTAAGAATCTGTATTTGACATTATTGTAAAAATAGAATGTGTATAGTTGTTTCATTAGGTTCAGTTTTATTTACTCAAAGTAATGAATCAGCTAAGGCCTCAACCTTGTAGCGTGTATATCTCGTGATTTTGAGTTGTGTTCTTACGCTGGCCAAATTGGTGTACGTATATTGCGATCCGATACCTCGAAGAGAGGAAACGTTAACGGTGATCCAGGCATACGCATCAATCTGCACTCTAGCTCTTAGAAACCAAATGGTTGAACAGACGTGAAGCATTCTCACCGATAGGCGTGCAGTGGTGACCATAACGGTTTTCAGATATTATATCATTGGCATATTGTACGAGATTGTGTATGTATACTCTTTTAGAATTCTGCACACGTGTTGTCGTGACAGCAAAACACTTTTTTTTTTCGGGAGCAAAAGCTATGTTTAAGAATAACTGGATAACCTAAAACGGGTATAAACGCGTGTAATTCTCCCTTATGTGCTATTCCGAAGCAGACATCACTCATTCACGTTGAGCAATTTTCGTATAAACTCTGTCCACCGTTGTTCTGCATACAAATCGGCGACATAGGTAGCCGCGTATCTAGCATGATGTTAAAGTGAACTCGAGAATTTTAATATTATTTCGTATCATTTTACAAGTGTTATATTACAGACGTTAAGTTACTCGCAAATTTTTTAATGTTTGTGTGGTATTCTGGTCAACAATAAATCACCAAAAATGAACAGTTTTCAAAGATTAAAATTTATTTTGGTTGCACAATTTTTGTATAGTATACCATCGAAGTCCCGATTTTGATGTTTTTTTGTAGCCATTATAAGAAAAAACTGAACTTAAAACAACTGTGTCATCAATATACTATACCTACTTTTCAAAATTTAAAGGCACATTTGTCATATTAACAAACGAAATTTTAATGGAAGTAAATTTACGGGTATTTTCACACTTTAAAAAATTGATCCGTATAAAAAGACAAAAAAAAATCTTATCCTGGAGAAACCACGCAAATCATTGTCTTCGAATAGCCTTGAGACAGAAGTTTTACCAGCAAAGTTTTATTAATGTAAGTGGATTAGTTGTATTAATTTAACGGTTAAGGGTTTAAATGCAGAATTATGTAAATGCCAAATCATCCAACAAACACTATACAAGAGGGGACCATGGGATCTAGACCCTTTCTCCCCCCCCCCCCAAAAAAATTCCCGAAACCTACGTAATCTGCTTAATAGATCTATTTTGCACCTTGAAATACAAATTTTTCTCGGAGAAGAGCCCCTGGACCAGTGGTTTCATTGGTTGGTGGTGGGGGTCAGTATTTCTTCGTATAACGTTTTCAGATCCAGGAGCATCTCATATCCCCTCTGCCCGACCAAATACGAATCCCATCTACGGCCGAAACACCTCCTGAACAAAACTCGTGGGTGCGTCTGTGATGTATTCATACGTGTGTTACGTGAGGCAGCACTAGCGAGGCCGGGGAGAGATGGCGGCAGACGGCCGTGGTTGGGCGGGAGTGTACTGGCATTGCCGCCAGGGCTAGCTGTTAGCTCGGGCAATCACCGCGCCGCGCACAATGCCGCTGTTGGAGCGGTTAGAGTGCTGGGTGCGGTCTGGAGTCGTTGCACGAGGCTCGCATTGCCGGGCCATCGCCTCCTGGGACACTCCTACCTTCCTTCCTTCCTTCCTCGTCCTTCCCAGCCTTCAACAAGGATAATGCTGCGCGCTGAGTGGGCCTACATTATTTCTAGCCCACTTTACGAAATAAACTTCCTAAAAGCATATTTCGGAGAATGTTCGCGTAGGCCAGTTTCAGTGCCGTACATATAATACCTGCTTCTCTACTTCATTGTTATTGACAGCGCTTGTTTTTGTGACTGTGCCAATCAGAACAACATCACTGTTACACCACGAGTATGTAAAGAGGTTTACACAATTAAAAAATTTTGAACGGTAAGAATTAAACTTCCTATGTAAGCAGTAGAGTCGCAAGAATTGAACGTACACAATAGCGAGGTTACTACCTATACGTTCAGCCAATAGGAACATACTTTAATTCCAATTTTTTATCTATATTGTTTGTACAAAAGGCTGTGGTTAAAAACATTTAATAAAATTGTGAGGAGATATCCGTTACGAGGCATGTAAATAAGGTTCTTTTAGTATTTACGATTAATAACATAAATCACATAGTGCTTTATACTTATTTTCTTTAAAAAAAATACTCCGTCTTGTGTGCATTTTATAGGTTAAGAGTGAGTGATAGCCACCATCTAGAATTTTTGTGTTTTAGGTCACAACTGTTCTTCTGGGTAAATTTTTGGGACTTGAACATTATTACGGATTAAAATACATACTGATAGAATTTTAGATATCGTAAATGTATCTTTGTCGTTAAAGATGTTACATATCGAATTGTTGTTAGAAAATTCTTATTACTTTCTTAACTGCATTTCTATATGTAACAACAGCAACGTAAAATAAATATTTCTGGTACCTACAATTCTATCAAGATATTTTCTATTCCGTAGAGAGGTTATAAGTACAAACATTTACCCAGAAAACTTTTACGTGGTTTGTTAGTGACTAGAGCCTATTTTCAAAGTAGTGGCTATTTCATAATTATGGGCAGTATAACATATTTAGGGAACAATTTATTCGATTTAAACCGACATTTATGTTCTCATAGTTCCTAACATAAGCGTTGCATGGAAAAGTATATTTCTGTAAGTCCGCCATTTTGAAAGATAGCACGATATGAATGTTTGGATTTTTTTATAATATTTATAGAACTACTTAACCGGTTGAAGTAAACTTTTATATATTTTTATTTAATTTAGTTCACAGTTGTAACACAGTAGTTTTGGAAGAAAGCTTGAGAAGAACTTCGCACCAATTTGTATCAATTCCTTACGTACACATCTGCAACTTGGCTTGGTCAGGGATAGGATGTTTTTGAATCTCGGCGTCCTGGAATTCCAGCCGCACATCGCAGACCTGTGGTGTCGTGGTAACCTAATTTTCATTGGCGAGGGCCGCGGCGTCCGAGCGACCAGATCACTCGCCTCCCACCAAGGCGATCCGGGTTCGATCCCCGGCGGGTTCAGCCTGGATATTTCGCATGTGGGAAATGTGGCGGACATTGCCGTTGGCCAATGGGTTTTCTCTTAGATCTCCCGTTTCCCCCGCCTTTCTCATTCCGTCCCTTCTCCATTGTAGGGCTTTATTTCTTGTCATCTATCAGGATATGAAGATGCCTACGAGCGTCCAGTCAAAAATATGCACTCGGGGTACGATACCCTGCCCTCAGGTACCCTCCACATGCGATATTTATTTATTTTATTGCCATTGGCTTAGTCAAATGAGTAACACCTCTACGCAAAGACATTCTGCCAGTAATCACAAAGCAGGGCTGCAAGTGTGAACGTAAGGCATTGAATAAACGTGGTGAAAAAATTTAACGTAACAATACGGGCCCTGAAAAATTCGTGTTTTCATTCAAGCACAAGTTAAAATTCCAACCACTGTTCGTATCTCCTTCGTAATTTACAGTTCATTTGACACCTCCGTGGAGTTGCTGAGCCAATACTAACGGTGTGTCTCAATACAGACCCATTTCACTGTGTCAGCGAGCAGCCAATAAACTGCTGCCGTTTGCTTCAGCTCACAGATATTTAGAGACACTGGAAAATCGCGAAAATATTTAACATAGTCTCCAATAAACTGTAGTATCTCAATCGTGACACGTGCGAACAGTTTTCTGGCAAACCACGCACTTTCTGTGTTGAAACTGTTCAGTTCTAATTGGGTCAGTTGAAGAGGGACACGGTACTTCACATAAACGATAGCCAATATAAGTGCAAAACCTTCAGTGTTATACATCGTATGTTGGAGCCTAGTAAACAATCAACTTTCCCCGCGATTTACCAGTGTCTCTACAGATATTCTTTGAGATTTGTTTTCATGTCAGTGAACCCGCGAATTTTTCCTAAGCGGTATTCGATGCTTTTCGTCTGTGTGGTTCATTTGCTATTATATTTATATCATTCCATTTCTGAAAGTATAATTGGACGTAGTTAAGCAAAAAGAAATCAACCCACAGTTCACAGTAACTAAGATATAAGGTCAAAGTTGACAGTGCGTAATTAAACTTTGTATAAATAATTTTGTGGACTCTTTTTATCCTTAAATACTGTTATTAAATGCTTTATATTTTTCTAGGACATACCATTTATCTTATCCTTCTACTTGGTAAGAGCATCTCAAAATAAATTTATTTGTGATTTGGATCCTTTTTGCCTAACTATGTCTAATCGAAAGTTAAACGCTAATTTATATTAATGTGTTTGTCGTATCTAGTTGGCATTTTCTCACATACGACTCTTTGTAAAGGCTCGTTTGAGTCATTTTGAGATACCCAATTTTTTTTCTCTACGTTTTTCCCACTTTTATTCTGAAAATTGATGGCCCGAGAGGAAAATCCTGAGGCTATTACGTGAAGAGGCGCATGCAGTGGTTTATTACAAGTATGTTGAATGTTTTATATTACATGCACACATTTTTAAGTATGTGTTCTTATATTAAAACTCAAACATAATGCACGTTATAGAGTTTTGACAAAAAACTAACTATCGCAAATCACTTCCAAACATTTCAGGAACAGTTAGACCCTTCCATTACTAGATTCAAGAAGAAATTAATGTTACTTTATTTTTTACTTGGTTCGAGAAAAGAACCTAGTTTCTGTACTACCTAAATATTATGGAGGCCTACAAGGAATATCAGTTCCGCGGTAGGGCGTACGAAAAACTACGACTCTCATAGAACAACCAGTTAAAGCCTCCAATGGTGAGCAGATTTAATGTCTTACTGACAGGCTGCTAGAGAATGATATTGTTAGCTTTTGATCTACCCCATATAACAAGCTCTTTTTAGCGTATATAAATTATTTGTCTTTCAAACATCAACCACATCCACACACTAACTTCATGAAGATGAAATGTTTATCATAACCCTAATACAATAGCTGTAAATATTTTTTACTAACAGAATATCGTTCTACCGGTTGGTATCTTAATGGATATTGGTCGGTTAAAGTTTGTGCTCTGAAGGTGGACTCTTTGAAACACAAATTAAAATACAATTTTCTGTATGATCTTGCAAACCGTCATTTTCTAAAAATGCACAGGTAACCTTAGCAGATACTTGAGCAACAGTTACGATTCTTGAACAAAAGCTTGTTAAACATTAGATATAAAACAAACTAATTAAAAGTAATTTAATCCGGTTGTTGTGGTTATGTTTAATGTTTGTATAGTTTCCCGAGAAAGTTTTAGGACACGCTAGGATTCAAGCTTTTGTACATTTCATTGATGATTACAAAGTATAGCCTAGCACTAGTTTGATGTGAAAATATTTTTGCACAAATATGTATCAGTAACTTATGTGCACATCAGCAGTCCTGTTCCATGGTTTTAGGAGCGTGTCTCTGTTTAGACATGTCTGTGTTGACTGTCCTAATCAGAGTGAGGTTATAATGACACCATGTCTTATGATTGGCCAGTAGAACCACAGGACAAATGAGAGCTACAATATTCAGGGCCGTATCTATAGACCTCTTTCGAATGACAACCAACTGCTCACCAATGATTTCTCTATTGGGAAAGCAGTTGGTTGTCATTCGAAAGAGGTTTATAATATCGGCCCTCAGTCACTGATCATGATCATAAGGAGAACTGCAGATGTTCTCAACAGGCATTTTGCCATAAAATTTGGGTTCTAACGATAACTATTGTATCGGAGTTCATTAGGCACGCAATGTGGAACTTTAAACCAGAAAAGAAATTTCGAACAAACAAATTCCGTACTCCATGCCAGTTGTTTTGGGGTGAAACTGTCTGCCCGAAGTGGCAGAAAGCATACAGCTGAGACTACCCGAGAATAAACAGCAGAATGAAGTCTGCTCTGCAAGTTGTTGAACACTTGAATTTTTTCAGTCTCTGAATATGGACTATGGATAGGGAAAGGAAAAATTCGCATTTTCTTTTAGGCACAAACTAGAATTACATGAACTGTACATTCGTGTCACAGTCACAATTGTTTATTGTCTTATTTGACACCTCGTGTAAGTCGCTACGTCTATAGTACATTTGAACTAAAATGCTGGCCCATATTACTGTGTTAGCTAGCAGCTGAGCTTTTGTTTGTTTGAGTGCACATATATTCTTGGAGGCCGGCCTACAGATCATTTAATCCGCTAATTTTTCCAGTCTCTAGCTATGGCTGGGGAAAGGAATAATTCGCTAGTTCAATTACCTGCATGTTAGAAATCATTGTCCTCTGTATACTCAAGCCCCGACCATTTGTCCGTTAGTTCCTATTCACCGTTACGAAAGGCAATAAATACAGCCCGGTAATTTTCGCGAAAAGAATTTTGCAGCACTTTGTTTCAGTGCCTTACGTGCGCACCTGCATCTCTGCTTTGTGGTCAGTGATTGGATGCCGTAACACCCAGCGTGTGGAGGTTAAACCCGCAAATCACAGACGTGATGTGTGACAGTTATCCGTGTACTGATTGGCACAGTCAAATGAATAACGACTCTGTACAAAAACACTCTGTCAATAGCCATGAAGTTGAACTGCAGGTGTGCACGTAAGACACTGAAACAAAGTGGGGCAAAAATCTTTTCGCGAAAACTACCGGGTCCTAGCAATAAACAAATAGACGGTGCTTAAGTATGCATAGATTCTAACATGAAGGTCATTGACCTAGCAAATTTTTCCTTTCCTTGGCTATGGATAGGTATGTGCAAAATTCGCTTTATTTTCTGACAGAATACTAGACTGCAAGCTGCTATATTGTGGCTCGACGACTCTTACTGGCCGACAATGTCTTGGCCTGCAACAGAGCTCGCTTCTAGCCAATAGTTAAAAGTACGTGCGTAGGGTGACCAATATCCTGTAACCGCATAAAGGCTCGTACCCTTTGAATTCACAGATTTTACTCGGGATAGTAGAGGTCGTTGAAACCATAGCTCATCACCAAACAACGACACGAAACTTACATGTGTCTAGCTATGAGCAGAGTCACTGGTTTACGGGTGTGAAAATTATGTTTCAGCTTATTTCAGTGCCTTTCGCGGATTTTTCCAGCTCCGATCCATGGTCAGTCATCGGATGTTTTAACTCTAACAGTTCTGGTATTTTATTCGTAAATCCAAAACGAATGGTGTCGCAGTAATCTTATCCTGACTGACACTGCGAATACATACTGCCAAAATCAAGGAATCAGAGCTGCACATGATTACGTAAAGAACTGCAACAAGTTAGGGCGGAATTCCGCCAGTCAAAAATTAGTCACGCTAGCTGCAAAGAAAGTACAGTAAACTTCTGAGGGTGACTCAATTACGCTGTTGCCATTAAAGATAATAACGACGTCTCTGGAAAGTAATTTAAGTGGATCTGTTGTCCGCCCAAGTCGGGGATGGGAACATACCCGCTTTGTCTCCGCCTCGCCGTCTCTCTTTGGCAACATCAAGAGCAGTGGTATCTCGGCGTCTGCGGGTGGAATTAAGACGCCAGCCTCCGCAAGGCGCCGCGACGTCAAACGACCAAGATGGCAATTAACTGTCCCCCGCCTCGAAGGATCCGTCAAACCGACCGTGCTGCGGAGACTAAACCCGGTCCAGTATATTGCCTAGACCCGACTCTTAATTGCAAGGCTGTCGCCCAGCTTCCAGACGAGCAATTACTCCTCGGGGCTCGCCCTACATCTGCGACGGGCCCTGAGTTATGTGTGACGTCTGTGTTGGGTTCCCTCCGCAGTGCGGGTGTTGCAGTGGTCGTCATCGCCGCGTGGACCAGCACTGCTTCAGCTGGGCCCAGCTCGAGCTTGCTAAAGCCCGTCTCATACGATGTCTGATTTATTTCTATTGCGGGGACCGTAGTTGACGTAGTGGCTAGAGCACTCGCCTACCACCAAGACGATCAGGGTTCGATTTACGGCGGAGTCGGTCCCCGGATTTTCACATTTGGGAATCATGCCGGTCGATACTGCTGGTCGGCGGGTTTCCTAAAGGATCTCCCAATTCTCCTGCTCCTTCGTTCCGGCGCTGTTCCATATTCACGTCATCAGCGCTTGAGACCTAGATGTTAAGTGCTGACCAAAATATCTTCACTCACTTATGTTGTCTTATGTTGTAGAGGAACGCGAAATTCGAGGATTCAATGACCTGTCATCTAGACGCCACAATCCTATGCATATTCCAGCTCTTGTTATCCGTTCATTCGCTGTCAAACCTGTAACAAGTAAAGCGTAATTCGTTCCAAGTTTTATTACAAATGTGTTATTATCTGAGAATTTTCAAGGACGTATATGGTAATCTGTGATCCAATTGGATAGTTATAAAAATTCACGTGCGTTTGAATGATAGCTAATCCTTAAACGAATCCGCGAATTTCAGGTGCCACTAATAATTGGTAATGTAAATTAGCTTTATGTCTCGTCGATAGCGAGGTCACTAGAGACGGCAATACACAACTTGGTACAATGACAGGAGATGGGAGAGGAGTCTGCCAGCCTGTGTTAAGGAGCCATCCGAGAATTAACCTATAGATCGATTTCGGGAAACTATGGAAAGTCGTGGACCGTGGATCGAATCTAGGTCCTCCCGAATGTAACTTTTAACGTGTTATCGTTGTCACCTCGCTCGGTGGTTTATAATTGGTCAAATAAAATTCTGTAGTAATCTTTATAAAAGAAACAACGCATTTGTCTTCGTACGTATTCACACGATGCCTTGCGTGGTAAATTAACACTAAAAGAAACACTTCACCTATACATAAATTAAAGTGGAGTCAGTTTTAGTGAAAAATAATCAGATATGGAAATGGAAATTTTAACTAGACCATGGCTTAATAAACCAAATCTAGGACGTGATTATGGTAATCTACCAATAATTCCGAATGAATACACATTTATCCACTCACGTCACTTTGTAATGTTGATGACATTTCCACATAGTCAGTCGTGAAATTTGTGGTCGTGAGACAAACATAAAGATTCAGCGATTGGCAGAAAGGTAATCTTGGTAGAAAGCAAGCAAAAATGATAACAGATAAATCGACCACGTTCAATTACGTTTCTAGGTACGAAGACAACTATGTCCAGTGAGAGACCCCTCGAAGTGTGGTGGAACGTGTCTCACACGGCTGCAGTTACGATAATAGAAAATGAACATTAAAATTGCTACGGAATTGCGCATCGTGTGAAACCACTTTAACTGCCTTGCATTATCTACGCTCACTTTAAGCATCACAGATAAAGAGTGCGTGGTAGATAAGCTGAAGACATCAATTGATTTATACACTTTTTTCGAAGCCAATATGGATAAAATACTCAATGACAATCCTAGATAATGGTATTTGCCAACCTTATGAGTAAATATTTATCCAGAATTACTAATTCGTTACGCGCAGTTAAATACACGAGGTTCCGGCGTCAGAGGTTGTGCCTCAGAAGTTCCGAACACTGGAAACAATTTTGCTTAAAACGTTGGCTAAAACTATTGTCTAGGATTGCTGTTGTTTAATTTTCGCAAATTGGCTTCCTGAAACCTGCAGTTATAGATTTATGTGTTTAGCGTTGAATTATGTACCACGCCCTCTTAAGAGGCGGGAGAAGGGACACAAGAAGCCGATTTAGGGTTACTAATTTATTGCATTGTTTGACTGTTTAGAAATTAATTTAATATTTATCATTACCGCGTTCCAGTGAAATAAATACATTGGTACATACACATACATTCATAACTTCTTACTAATATTTATGTTTCAATAAGTCATATGTCATTTATTAATCATTATTAAATTCTCGCCTTTCCAGAATGAGCGGACAATGCGTAGGTCTACATTAAAATTTGAGACCAATACCGATTGCATTTGTGTAAAGTTTAAGCGCTATATTATTTTAGTAATTTCAGTGAAAAAATAGTTATTTTTTATAAACAGAAAATTTAACATGCGGAGTAAGACCCAAAAATAAGAACACTGGGTACCCCGGAACACTGACGCAGAAAAGGTTAGGTATTTTCATGACGCTAATTTACCTTTCATGGTATCGCTTTCGGATGAAATAATTTTCGTCATTAGGAAGAGACAAAATGGTTAAAGAAATAAAATGTATGTGTGTTTTCGAAAGTTTTTTGAGCATAATTAGAGCCAGTGGTTTTTGTTGAAATGAATTCTGCAACAACTTGTTTCAATGCCTTACGTGCACACCTGCAATTCTGGTTCGTGGTTATTGACAGAATGTAATAGGGCAGAGGCGTGGCTCATTTGACTGCACCAACCAGAACAATGTTACCTCGACACCACACGTCCGTGATTTGCGGGTAGGACTCTGACACGCCGAGAGTTAAAAACTTCCCATCACTCACCATGAAGCAGAGAAACACGTGTTCACATAAGGCATTGAAACAATTTTTTGCGGAATTCTTTTCACCAAAAATCACTGTCTCTAAGCATAAAGAAACTGACGTTCATAAAATGTATTATTGCAATGTGGGCCGAGATATGCAAACAAGTCAGTAGTGGCATACGTGTAAGACTTATATGTACTATGCGTATGTATATCCGTACCTTTGCTCTCGTCAAAGCTCTGTAGTGGGCAGAGATCTAACCGTGGCGGATACGTGTGCAGAACTTTAGCCGATAGACGATTATTGAAAAACTTTTCTTCACCTGTGACTGATGTCACATTGGGAATAGCATTCCAAGGGGTAACACTTGCGAATTCACATTCTAGGTCCTTCAGTAACATTCACGTCGTATTTTCTTGTGGCTGAAAATAGCGCTCCCTATTTAGGTACGAAAATAAGGCGCACAATATTTAATAAGTACAGTTGGTCGTACATCGCGACATTTTTTTATCAACATACCCTTGAAAACGCTTTGGTTTCTTGTTACATGAATTGTTGGCTGTTGTATGTCTGACACAACATAACTATCTGCAGACGAATGACACGCATCATAATAGCGGTATTCTCATTGGCTCAGTCAAATTGGCCAAAACATACAAGCGTGAGCCAGTCATCTTTTGACAAACTGAGCTTACGTAGAAACCCAGCATACAGACACGTTTTCCCGCGATAAATCATCATCGATATTAATAAAGTATTGGCACGCACAATGCACCTTTATATATAGAGTAAACTGAAAGTGCACCGTAATACACGTTAATATCGTGTAAACCACTTTGCGGGCTTCGCAAAATTGGGAAGGATCTGAACACCGAATTTACTGGTTACCAGCACATAGCAGGCTTGTGTAGTTTCGGTAATAGTGACCAATGTATCAAACATATGGTCACAATAGAAATGTTTACCATATTCCCGTGATTTAAGAGGGCGTGGTACATAATTCAACGCTAAAAGCATTAGTCTATAACTGTAGGTTCCTTGAAGCCATTTTACGAAAGTTAAACAATAACAATCCTAGACAATAGTTTTAGCCAACGTTAGTTTCCAGTGTTTCAAACTTCCGAGGCACAATCTCTGACGCCGGAACCTCGTACATTTAACTGCGGTGCAAGAGATCACGCGTAACGAATTAGTAGGGACTGGAAAATTTCGCGAATTCAATGACCTGCATACTCAAGCCCCGACCATTTGTCCACTAGCTGCTACTCAGTGGAGCAGCAGACAGTGAACGAATAGACGGGGCTTTAGTATGCATAGTACAGGTAATTGAATTCGCGAAATTTTCCAGTCCCTACGAATTAGTAATTCTGGACAAATATTTACTCATAATGTTGGCAAATACCATTATATGGGATTGTCATTGAGTATTTTATTCATATTGGCTTCAAAAAAAGCGTACAAATCTATTGATGTTTTCAGTGTTTATTTATCGACCACGCATTCTTAAGTTCGAAGGTTTAATATAAAGTAGTAGGTTAACGTTTAAAAATTAAGAGTATACACACAGTAAATCGTATTAGTTGTTATTTATCGGCGCAAAGACAGAACATCAGTTCAGTGGCTTGTACCTATAGTGGCTTGAATAAAGCGTGGTTCGCGTACTAAATTGTCCTTATAACTTCCGAATATGTAGACCTCGAACCTTCAAAATTCGTGCACCCAGAATGCCACTTAAAGGCGACAATCTTGCTAAACGTATATTCAATGTTTAAGAAGAATGACAGCAGTAAGAGCGACTTAACACGCTCTGCACCTCTCATCCTAGACTTCAGGTGTAAGTTAATGGACGAGCGTGCTGTTTTTTCGCTATAGACTGCCTGTATGAGACAACGTGCTGATCCTAGATTTCACCTGCGTACTTATGTTCACATCTAGAAATGACAGCGAAAACACACATTTTCGCCAAATTTGGTTTCCAGGAATGATACTTTAAAAGTGACAAATGGCCTGCCATAGACAAACACAAGTGTAGTGTTATTTGAACTATGTTCCCTAGCAGACATGACTGTTATGTCCTTACTTCACTCGTGGTTATTTAACAGTGTAGTACAACATAATTATCGTCGTAGTTCCTACCTTCTTGCGGAAGACAATAAAGTTATTTACTTACGAATAACCGAGTGGTGGCCACCTCTTTGGGCTCTCGTAGGTAGGTGAGTATAAATCAGTTGAACTCGCAGCCTCGCGTCTATTCCACGCGCGACTATCTTCGTCTTGGCTTCGTAGGAGTATAAATTTAATTTATAAATTTTCTGCAATAACTTCTTTTTTTAAATGTTTTTGTTAAATGTGGAATTGTTGAGGCCTAGAAGGTATTTGTGATGAGTTTGAGATGCAATAACTGTGTTATATGTTCATCGTATACTGGACTTCTAATCATTCTTGAAAGTTAGCCTATAATTCCCTTGCAGTGATACTGCATGGCAAAGTAATGAAAGATGCCGTTATTATTTATGCCAAGCAGTTTATCAAGAGTGTGTCCTATGTCTTGTCGAAGAGAAAATTTTGACAACACAACTTTAATAAATGCTATGGCTCGGATACTAAAATACAGGAATATTATCAAAATTTCCCCTAAACATAATTTCAGAATAGTTGTAGATTATATTTCAACAATTATCTTGCAATGATTCTGCATGACAAGTTAAAGAAAGATTCCATTATAATTAAAGTTAAGTAGTTTACCAAGATGTTATCCTATGATTTGTCGAAGATAAAATATTGATAATACCATTTAAATAAATGTTATGGCTCTAAAACTGAAACACGATAAAAACATCTTACACTCCCCCTTTAAGGCCATGGTTCTCTACTTTACTAGCCGAGTAATTTTCTATTTTAAGTAAGTGTTATTTTTTTCCTTGCATGTAAAGAAAATTCATTTAAATTTTTTAATTGACATACATATAAGATATTCAGGCGTAGGCATGCTTGTGATTTCCACAAAGAACTATAATTCCACATTAATGGCTGGAATGATTGTTTTAATACTGTACTTTCAAATAAACGACATCGATAAAATCAAAACAACTGGCCATTTAATGTCAGTTACCAACAGTGTCATCTCTAGGATGGATAATGCAATTGGTAATTAACACAAAACGATTATTCAAGATCGGATTTTAGGAAGAAAAATGTTATTATTATTATTTTTACTATATGTAACAACTTCTTAGCCGTTATAACTTTGGTGGTTGAAGTTGAATACGGCCGCAAACAAAGCCGACTACCTACAATAGAATCCTGGACGAACAGAGTAGGGAATTAATTGCGTTGTAAGTTATACTCGATGCAGCTCAGTATGTGATGAATTTACGCCTATGCCGCAACTCACTTTTTGTTCATTTCATCTGAGCCCAAATCCAGTGGCCTATACAAACACGGACACATTCCGTGACGTAATTGGCTCCGGACCTTGGCGTCTGTGTGTGCCCACGGTACAGGACAGTGTTCATTTTATGTTCACCTTATATCATTGCTTATAGAAGTTCTTATGGGTGTTCAAGTGCGATAAAGTCATAGTTATATATTTATTTTAAATAATGTTAGTTTTATAGACGATACTTGTGGGTACAGTTTCCTCTTACGAAACAATTTTAGCTGGCGTAGTTTTCTCATAACGGTGCGTCAAAGTCAAAATGTGTATGTTCTGCTGCCATGAAACTAGTGAAAACCCATTGACTGACGTGCGTGAAATAATTCACAACAAAATAACATAATATAGGTTACATTATGCAACATTTGAATATTTCCTGTGAACTGTTTTTGTATTTTTTTTAAAAATGGCTGATTTTGCAACTTTTTAAATGTACTTTTGCTATTTTTTAAATCCAAAATATTACGGTGTGTTATTTTTTTTGTGTTTTATTGCATAGCTCATAGGAAGTAAGTTCACAGTGAATTATTTTGTTTAAGTAGGTCAGGTGGTTTTCACTATTCGCATGGCAGCGTAACAAGCAAATTTAGACGCACCGTTATGAGAAAACTATGAGAGCTAAAATTGTTTGGTAAGAGTAAAATGCACTCTCAAGTATCGTCTATAAAACTGACATACTTCATAAAAATATATTTTATCGCAACTGCATACTCTTAAGGCACATACTACCAGCAAACAAAATAAGTCATATGAGGGCATAGTAGAGTTCAGTCTGTCATCAGATAACAACGTTAAATTCGCAGGTTCCAAGCTAAATGCTACTTTAGGCTGCTTTTTATTAATTCCATGAGTAATGCGTGCAAATAAAATTTTCATTAGGAAAAAATCAAGAATACTTATTCATGATTTTTCCTCTAAATTATATTTTCGTAAAAACCTTTCTCTCATCTCAACTTCAACAGTGTTTATTTTTTGTCCGAAAGCGATAGTATCGTGAATGGTGGCTGAGCGGCAATGAATGTTTAAAGTTCATGTGTAAATCCCTTCTTCTCGTCAGGTTTCTCAGTTCGTAGAATTTTTACAAATTACTGGCATATGGTTTGTGTTACATATCGCCGAGCAAAGTGGTGCAGTGGTAAAACACTCGCCTCGCATTCGGGAACACCCGGGTTCGATCTGAGGCTCCGGTCATCCTGATTTCGATTTTCCAGGGTTTCTCGAAGTCTCTCCGGGCGAATTCTGGGAAGATTTCTTAAACAGGACCTGCCCGACTCCTACACCATTTTCCCGTGTTCCTCTACCAAGACTTTGTGCTGTTTGAGAACATATGAAGCATCCAAATAAATAACTTAATAAATGTTTAATGGTACATCTAACAGGTTTTTCAGAACCCACTATAAATATTTTGGGATGTGAATCAATGTCGAAAATTGTGGAATTGTGTACTGTAGCTCATAGCCTTACACACAACACAAGGGCAGGAGCAGGTAGTGGAATCAGCCATGCTTTTTTATGAGTCATCTCGGCGTACAATATAGGCGTGTAAACGGATGCGGTTGTAGTGAACGGAGAATTACGCAAAAAGGGCAGCGGTACCTCATCAGTCATCAGACGGCAACCAACAAATGAACTGGCTGTAGGCTAATTAGATTGCATCCCCGACTCCTGCACATTGCTTCTGACAGTAGCGTTACATAATACGTTCGTTTTCGTAATATTCTCCAATTATGATTAACTGTTTTACTACGGTAATGTAATAATTTTTCTGTACAATTTTTAATCACAACATCCAAAAAATATTATTCGTTTTAAAGATTGATAAATGTAGAGAGTGATTTACCGCTGGAAAAGTTGATTTTGTTGAGTAACAATCTGCGTGTTTAAACCACGCCATCGAGAATTCTGGTACGTCGATACCGATTGGTTGTTATTTGTCTATAATCAGACGCGTCAACATGCTAGAGCACTTTGGAGGCTACTTTGACTATAAATATCTAACCTTTTTTATAGTATGTACTGATAAAACTGAAACATAATTTAAGAATTTATGTTATGGGATATTGTTTTAAATGCAATAAAGAAAATAACGTGTATACGTTGAAGTTTTCCATGACGTTAATCTAGAGGATCAGTAAAAGTACAGTAAAAATAGAAAACTTTCGTAAAGACAGAAAAAGCTCAAGTATAACATATTATAATATATACTAAGAGAAAGTTGATCATTATGTTTATGTTCAGTGTTATTACTGGAGTTTCGATTGGACTGTATTGGTTTTAGATGCAGCATACTATAGAGACATGCAAAATTCGCGTTATTTTCTGACAGCTGACTAGACTCCAAGTGACTATAGGCTCGTTCGACTTCTCCCGCTGGCCGATATTGTCGTGACTTACCGCGGAGATTGCTTGCACGGTAGAGAGGCCAATCTCTGTAAAGACGTAACACACGTAAATGACAACACATAAAAGTTCGTGGCCAATTGATTCGCAGATTATGCTCTGTTATTTATAGGAAAGTGAAGTTTAGTCTGCTACCAAATGATAACGTGAATTTTGCATGTCTCTAAGCATACATACGTATGTGCATTATACGCAAGGTGATGGCTGAACCTGAGAACTTTTGGGGATAGTAGCAAAGAACGACAAAATGCCATATAATGGCATGTAATATTTAAAACTACAGCCCTTTGTATTGCTGAGCTGTAGCAAAATGAAATTATTCTTGTAAGAGCAATTTAGAAATTCAGAGATTGACTACATCTTAGACTTAAGTTACGAGAAGATACTTTTGCACGTAACAAGACTCAAAACCAACAATTTTGTTTTATTGTTATGCGTTATTCATTGAATGAATGTGTCTAAAATTAAATAGTGCAATAATAAATACGTAATTTTCATACTTCGGGCTGGTTTTTATTTATTCCGAAAGAAAGAAACGAAATTCGCAAACTCTTGATAGTTTAAAGAGTCATTTATCTGTTGTCTTAAATCACGATTACATTTTAATTTATGTTTAACCTACATCAACAGGATGTCTACCAGATTGTAAAAGTAAAATTTAGTGACTTTTTGGTGACTTTCTTGAAAAACTGTTCAAACAGAATTAATTAATAGTGCAACACGGCCGACAATTTTCATTATGTTTCCTCCAACATAGAGCGCGAAGCATGTTCAAATTTATAATCTGTAATCAATATATACCTAAATTTAAGTTGTCTTTATGACAACGACTATGATTAATATACAAACTAATTACATATTTTACTTGCATAGTGCACGAGAAATACTAGTACTGTAAACATGCACGTTTGACAAATGATTCGACAAGAATCAAACACACGAAAATAATTTTCGTGACTTATACCAAAATATATTTCAAATTAGTGACTATTGTGAGACTTTCATGACCTTTTTCACAATTCGTGACTTTTTCGGGACTTTCGTGACTTTAGTGACCTAGTAGGCACCCTGGTCAAATACCCGAATGTATTTGCCTGCATTCAAAACTAAAATTCTCCAGAGAGCGTTATTGTAGAATTTACGGCTCATACATAGGTGGGAACTGTTAAAAAAATAAAATATTTCTCATCATTCATGTATGCCTTTCCCTTTGTTCCGCTGTACGATGTTTGGAACGACGACAATTGAAGAAGACGAGATTGACATAACTAGTCGCAGAAAGTGGCGCATTAGAATCGCCTATGAGAGTGGCATACGTCAGGCCAGCGCGGTGGACGGGAAGAGGGGCTAGATTGTTGATGTATTAAGACGGTAGAGGGGAGGGGAAGTAGGGGAAGGATGGGTATTTGCGGCCTGGAAGCTAGGCACAGCGTGTTCTGTCCGCGGTCTCCAGTCGACCGCGAGCCGCCGGCGAGTGTGCACGATCTCACACGAGCAGTGCCGAGCGGTCTTCGGGACGACCCAACACCCACGTGACTCGCGCACGACGACTTCTGGCCAATCGGGCGGACGTCTTTGCCGCATGCGGAACTTCTTCCTCGTGTTTGTGTGACTCTGTAGTCTTGTCATTCCTCCGAAATATGAGTCCATCGAACTGATTGTGGGAAATTTTGAAGGTGCCGTTTACATAGCATACATCGTCATAAAACATAACAAATGCAGATTTCTGCTGCTAGCCAGTTTTAAAATGAAGCGTAGTCTATAATTGGAGATCGAGTTTTTCCTACTGAGGATGAAATATACAATTAGCATTTAGTTTCGTGATAACTTCCAACGTTGATTCGTAAGTCTAAAGCATGTTATGGTAAAACGTCTTAGCCTGATAGTTCTGTGTTTATTTATTTATAATTTTAATTTTACGCAGTTATTTGCAAGTAACAGTAGCATTTTACTGAATCTAGCCAAGGCAAATGTTACCTCTCAGGAAGTCAAACTGCACGAACATTATTTAAAAACCAAATTCAAGAATACTCCTTTCTAAAATACTACGGAACATTATTACTAAGTCGAATAGTTGTCAATACAAAGTTAGCGATTAGGTACTGATAAAAAACCTCTGTGTGTTGAGTTGCTACTTCATTGGTCAAACATTTTAATGTGTACAGATGTTTTTTGTCTCGTTCGTTGGTTAGAAAGCATCTTATTTAATTGCATGTAACTAGTTTTATCAAACTTCTAAAAGTATTGAAATTGAAATATTTGGAAGAACCTGAGAATATAGTTATGGACTAAGAATAGGAACTTTAATAATAACAAACTTTACAGGATAAAGTAGCAGCACATTTCCTCTGCAGAGTGTAGTAACTGTTCGGTCGCGTGGTACTGGAAAGACAGTTGGTATACTTGGTGGATGTACAGGGATATGGCGGGGGTTGTCTTCGAGCAGATGCAGTGCTACCAACTGCAGGAAAAGTGTCGGCGAACGGGCCACTAGCTGGCTGGGTTGTATAGTCTCCCCGATGCCGGGCAGGCCTTGGTGGGCCCGCGGGCCTCTTGTTACCACCGCCACCTACACGTGTCTTCTTCTGTTTGCTGTCAAGGGAGCACTGCAGGAGTTGAAGCTGTTCGCTAGTCCTGGCATGGCGGAGGTGCAGTGCGACAACTCCTTCACTGTGAGTACCTCCTCCCTCGCTTGCTATACACATCAGCTGCTTCTGCCGTAAGTACCATCTAACAACCTTGCTTGACCTAGACTATAGCTACGTCAACTGCTCCTGCCGTGAGTAACCCGCCAACCTCGTTTGCTCTTCGCTGTAGCCATGGAAGCTGATTTGTTTTTCAAGTGAGTATTCTGTGCCTAGCTTGCAACAAGATTGTAGTTTCAACTGACACAGCATGGTAGATGCCATCTTAAGCTGGATTCACAACCACTACGTAGTGTACGTACGTGTAAAAGTAGAAACACCGAGTGTGCATGCTAGCATTCACATCCTCACGTAGCTTGCTTACGTACGTAACAGAGTCGTAAATGCTGCATTGCAAATCTAAGACTAATTAAATATTAATTTATATTGAGAAATAATTTCTCTTCTGCTCATAAATTATTTAATTGGCTTTAAAAATAAAGATATAGTACGATCATATGTTACCGACGATTTTTTGTGGCATAAACAACTTCCGCGCATGGCTAGATTTTGTTGTTGGGAAAGCAATTTCTACTACTTAACATACGTGCGTGTATTCGTACGTACGTTGAATGGGGCTGTGATTCCGCCGTTAGGTGGCAACAGGAGTAGTTGTCTTTGCAGAGGTACGGAAAATTGTGCAAATCCAACAGTTGGCATGGTTACTTAAGGGAAGGAATATTTCACAAGCAGTGGCCTACATGTTGGAATTCACTGACCTGTGTATACTCAAGACCTGGAACAACAGACAATGAACAAATAAACGGGTCTTGAGTATCCAGAAGACAATGAATTCCAACATGTGATTGAATAAACGCGAACATTTCATTTTACTACCTTTTACCTTTATAACTGTACCGTGTTCGTTTCGTCATTTCCTGGATTAGTTTTGGTAACCAGTAAGTTAGTGTCAAAAGTGTTCTGTAGCCAAAATAAAAGTGCATTCACTAAGGCAGCAAGCAATAAAAATAACAATGCCCATTTGGTCATACACGTTGTCAAACGGATTCGCAAAATTTTCCAGTAGTTTAAATCTTACAATTTATATCTTAGCATTGTAATAATGCGTATTTTACAACGGTAGGCTTAGTTTCTATTAGAGCACTGTTACTTAGCTCGTACTCAGCAGAACTTATGACAGCTTCAGTTTTTTACAGCGTGTGTAATGTGTACTGTATGACTTAGACTGTATGTAGAACTACATCCGTAACTGACGTTTTGCTTGAAAAAAGTAGTTAATTTAACTGTAAATGAACATTGCTCCACAAACTGTTCTATTGCGGGGTTGGAATGCGTAATTCGGTTTCAGGATACTTATCTTGAGGCAATTTAATGAAACAATACATTATCAATCCCTTAAACAATTTTGGCTGCCCAGAATGCATATCGTCAGACAAACACTCGTACATAGGTAACGTGAATAACATATGTTTCTATCTGGCTGAAAATATTTAACAAACATACATTATTTACTGAACACAGTGAGATCAAAATTCCTCAGATGTAAGGGGGCGAAATTTACACTTAACTCTAAGTTAAATAAAAACACTTGCCAGGTGTTAAGGGAATATCTGTGGCATTTTAGTAAAATGAAACAAATGCCAAACTACACAAAAAAAACGGTACCAACAGAGTGTCAAACACGTGACTTACATATTAGTAAGTGCCCTAAAACAAATACTTGACCAGGACATGTCTACGTGACATAGACACAGGAAAATAGAAGTGGTTATGATACAGATATGTTTTAAATGTAATTTACGGTGTTATGGTAAGCACTTGAGTTACTCGAACAACACACACGTACACACACATACTTGTATAATTGTTGACTGTAACTAGATTTAACCAATGCATTAACTTATCAAATATACTGGAAGGTTTCTCTAGTGTAAATCATCTGTCATCTCTGATCCAGTAGCAATCTGATAACAAAAAACTTGTACGTTTTGCCATATCCTGTACATTAACGTTTTTTTTTTTACTCTCTACATATCGTGCGGACTCGCAACACTGAAATATCGACCAATAAACGACGTTATTTATGTACCAAACGAAAAAACGTGCGCAAGTACTTTTCTTTTTCCAGCAAGTGATAATTCTGAGTAATGCACGAGACTTATTTTACAGAGTACCGTATCTTTTCACGAAAAGTAAGATACAGTATGCTTCCGTCACAAGGATAGGTAGCATTTAATAAAACTGTCATGAAAAATTAAAAAATTAATATATAAAAATTTAGTGTATTTTATTGACTGTTGCTTCCCCAGATATTAGGTACTATAGTTCTTGTGTCGCAGATTACTTCGTATACCGGAAGTCCTGCACCGAGTAATTAAGCATGAGATAAATAATATTTAAGTGTAATTATAATATTGAACACCACAGGCTTCGTGAACAATAAGAGTAGTAATTGGCATAAATGAACATACCGAAATGTAGTATCAGCCATAAATATCGTGTCAGCATGAAACAGACATGACTTCGTTAAATGTTTTCTAACTTCCAAGCATTCATTATGTCAAACTTATGATTACGTGTGACTTCTAAAGAGAACCGAGCCTGCAGTTGTGTAGTGGTTAGACTCCCAACACAACGACTGTGGGTTCGATTCCGTTTTCTCCCGCCTTTGCGATCAACCGTTCTTTGATACTTAAGGCTCGGTTTCAGTTGTCATATTGAATTTGATTATTTTTAGCTTTTTTTTTTTTAATTATGAAAGGAAAAATGTTAAATATGCGAATAAACCTCAATTTCTATTTACATTTCGGTACAGTACTGACCTCGCAATTATCTGTTAACTTATAATTACACCGCAATCTATGTGGCAATTGTTTTTATATTAATAATTTGCCTGACGAATTGCGACCTATCTATACATTATTAACTCTATTGCCATGCTTGTACTGTAGCTCAAGGTAAATAGAATTTGCGATATAGTCGCCGATTCTACATTTTTCTTTTCAGAATTCCAAAAAAGCGAAAAATAATAAAATTCAATATGGCTACTGAAACCGAGCCTTAACTCTTACATAACTCTTCAGCGCTCAATATGTCGATGTTTACCGGTGAGCAATATATTCTCACTTCATTCCAGAGAGAACGATAAGAAAGAAACGAGCAACTTGCAATGCGAAGATGAAAACATTTCGCCTTCAATATGAAGTAAGACACTGAAGAGTGAATTAATTATAATAAACCCATTTGAAATTTACCAGGTAGAAAAAGCGGCTACATCACAAGAAAATTAACATTGTCAATATTTTTATTTTGAAGTAGTGTTGTACCTTGTGCATACACGATTTTGTTCTTAGAATATGTCAGGAGATAAGTATGTTTTCACTTTTCCTGGTCATTATTTCTTAATTTTTCGATTTTAATATAAGGAAATCACAACTAGAAGTTTTGCCAGTTGTATATGCATAATTAATAGCGTAAAACTCTACATACTCTGCTACACTAGCAGGGGATTAAAGCCGACGACACTATGGCAGCAGATATTGTAACATTGGTCAACATGCAACAATTTGCTACTAGCATCTTGTTCTGTAATTTAATCTAGGTTTCGTGAGGTGTGTGTTTATTATACGGTCGTTTCTGAACACCACGTATAAAGCAAAATACATTTTCCTTAAGAAACATGTTTTCTTTTTAGTATATAACGGCTGCCCCCCCCCCTTTTTTTTTATTCCTCCACACAGTTTGCCTCCAAAATCTCCCACCCCCTCCCTTATTCGCCCACTATGTGGTATTACATTCTGGCTACACAGCAAAAAAAATGTTTCCTTCACACTATATATCTTAAATAGCATGCAGTTTAGCTTGCGTAGGATATATGTTTAGATAGCGCAAAGAAATATTCCGGTAGCTAAATTTTTCAAAGAAATATTTGTTTGATAGCAATATTAATTTTTGTTGCAGAGAAAGACATTTTTTGAACCTATAAGTTTGTATTGAAGTGAAACTATTATTAGGGCCGTTGATTTTGGGTGGAAAAAATATTTACACAAGTTTATTTAAATTCCATACGTGCACACCTGCAGCTCAGCTTCATGGTCAGTGAATTGATGTATCTGACTGCTCTCGGCGTCTTTGCGGTTGTACCAACAAATCACAGACATGTTATCACAGTAACCTTGTAATTGTTGGGACACTCAAATGAGTGACCTGTCTTCGCAAATGCATGCTACCGACAGCCATGAAGCGTAGAGTCAGATGTGCACGTAAGCCATTGAAAGTAGTCGGTACAACATTGTTTTTGCCGAAAGTAAGTGGCTTTAACTGTTGCTGACTTTGTCCAAAAAACTCCCGAACCTTTCAGAGATTAATATTTAAACAAAAACCTTCTATCCTTGAACGAACATCGTAATGTCTTCGAGTGTTTCTTGCAATGGGACAGAATAACATACTGTACGATTGTGGACATGCGCCATTGCAATAATATGTCGTCCCATAGATCTTAGAATTAGACTACGGAAAAAAACGAATAAACGAGAAAATAATCCATAAACCAAAACAACAGGACTTGAAAGATCCCATAAGGAATAACTGAACAGCAAATAATGGAAATAATTAAACACCCAGAGATAAAAAATAAAACGCAATATAAAACAAAATAATGTGTAAAACCCAGGATAACACTATTAAGAAAACCCACAGACAATACACAGACGAAGACAATAGTGGACACAAGACATAATAACAACGACGAGGTCACAGACAACACACAACGATGAAGACACAAAAGAACGCAGTAGATTTATTAAGACCGACTTTTCACGATGTTTTGGGAGCTGACATCTGCTCTCTCTACCGCAAGACACTGAAACGGCGTGCAGAGGTATCGTAGGACACTCGCCTGACTGACACTATCAGTAGTGACCCCATCTTTTTATTGGTGTAAAGTGATAAGCAAAGTCCAATACACATTTCTATCGTAGTTTCACTCGAATCCATAAGAAGTTGTTTAGATATTACATATTTAAAAAAAACGTTTTTAGCCCTTTTGAGGGGCTCCGAAATGATATTTCAAATTAATATAATTCTTTTAAACCACCATTCCGCCGTCGTTTGTAGTGTTGCTGTTTTCGTAAATGCACACGTTAGAATCACGTTTAGAAGTTTCGTAGAAAAAAAAAGAGTTCTGATATCACGCTGCAGCGCTGTTTCCAAGGCAGACAGGCGGCCGCCTTAAAGAAAAAAAACATCCCAGGTTTCGCTTGGAGTGTTTCGGGAAACCCTGGAAAACTGAAATTAGAATATCCGGAACCGAGGATCGAACCCAGTTCCTCCTGATTGCGAGGCGAGTGTTTTACCACTGCTCCACCTCGGTTGGCTAATGCTCCACCTAGCTCGGTATTTAGAGATACACGGAGGACGAGGAATAGGTATAGGTCGTACGGGATAAAGTGAGCACTAAAAATTTAACCTTTGAAAAATATCACTAGCCGTTACTGCGTATAATTCAACATTAAATATAGTTGCCTTACTGCTTCTATGGTTGGCAGCGAAATTATGCAATATAGTTCTATGCATTTTCATACTTAAATACTACCATACTGATACAAAATCAACCAAAATCGACATAATTGTGTTTTATTTAAGAAATAACATTTTTCTTATAAAACTTTACAGATTCCTACTGACTACATACTTTATATTACTCGCGCAGACACCAGGTGACATTGTTACGTGCGGAAAGATACGAATTGGCTGACAATAGAACTTCAGCAGGGCATTTATTTAATCGGCACCCGGCATATAATAATCTTGTAACTGTCTAAGCATTGCACACCGCCCGGCTGCCTGGGCTTAAGGCCACCTTAATAACTCTGCGGCGGCAGGTTGTCACGGGGGGTAGGTAGGGCGATGCTGGACGTCCTTGGCCCCTCCTCATGCCATCAGCAGTCATCGAGCGTGTTGCACTCCCGAAGACAGATCGCTCTGCTGGGGTCGCGGTCTCCAAGGTCAAGTGGCGCAATACTCTGGCGCCGCGATGCGTCCACTCAACGCACGACAATCACTGCCATGCATTGTAACACCGACCGTAGGCCCACTCTCCCTATAGGCTGTTGACATTTGTAATACGTCCTCTGCGCATACGTTCTACGCAGGTCTACTTCCCCTCTTTTAACCCATCTCCGGGCCCGCGGTGATCGAGTGGTCAGACCTCTCGCCTCCCGGCGAGGCCGGTCTCCCGGATTTTCCAATGTGGGAATCTTGCCGGACGATGCCGCTTGTCGGCGGGTTTTCTCTGGGATCTTTCGTTTCCCTCATCCCTTCATTCCGGCACTGCTCCAAACTCACTTCATGTCACCCATCACCAGCGCTAAAGATCTCGATGTTGAGCACTGACCAAAATCACTCACTCACTCACTCACCTATTTCCTGGCACAACTGCTTTAGATTACTTTACGTTAGTGTAAATTGGTTTAGATTACTTAAAACTATTACAAAAACAATGCTCAAATTTAATGCTCTAATTAGGCGAGAAAACGACAGTATTATATCTAAAAGAATTTATTACCGTGGGACTTGTGCATGTACACAACAAAGTTCGCACAATCGAAATAGAGACTAACGGTGCCCCTAAGTTTACGTTTTATTAAGAGCCCTATACATCTCGCTCACGAACTGTGTTGCAGCGTGTTAGGGGCAGTGGCGTCACGTGGAGTGTCTCAAGGTGTGCGGTGGCCAGTAATGACTATACACAACACTGAGTTGTCTTGAGGAATCATTTGACTTGTATGGTCAGGAACACTCCACAGCCAGTAACGTATAAGAGGCAAGGTAAGAATAATCCTATGATATACACACCTTGGTCTCTGCAACAACACAACTGCTCAAAGCGTATAGTCGCTGCTAATACCGCATGCCTTGGAGCACAGCCTCGCTACGCCACTGGTTAGGGGAAAGTTTTTATAAAGGATAGTACTAAACGTGCGTTCGATATCTCTATCTATGAAAATAAAACACATTTAAACTATGTTTCTCTGTTTTTTCTTTTTATCGTTACATATGCATAGAGACATGGATGGTTTTGAACCACCTCAAAATGTCCAAAACAGGTTTTTTTTTCATACTGCTGACATGTAAAATATACCATCTGGAGGCTTAATACGAAAATACAGAAGCATCGGTAATGTTCGTGGAAACATTTTCCCAATACTTTGTTTCAGATACTTGTGTGTGTGTGTGTGTGTGTGTGTGTATATATATAGTGTATATCTATAGCTCCGTTTTATTTATTATTGTAGTTGGTCCTTGTGTTGAGGCGTCAGTTATTTGACAGGGTCAAGCAGAGAAAGGTTACTTCTACATCATATAGGATATCTGTTATTAATGATTGGATTCCCAAGGCTCGAAGATGTATAATAACTTCCAATTATTGACCACGAAGCAGAGCTGAAACAAGCTTGTGAAAAAATATTTTCGCGAAGCTACCTGTCTCTAGAAAACGGAAAAATTCGCAGTGTCACAGTCCTATACGCTAGCCTCCAATAATATCCGTGCTCTCGAGGATAGAGTGGCTGCCCATTGGCTGCACACTCACTCAGTTATACCACGTGATTGGGACTGCATTAAATTACGTCTTAATTATTGGTTCAGTAGCCTACATGATGTGTCATATGAGTCAAAGTTTAATTACGAAACTGTCACCTGCTTGAGGTTATTTATGATTTATGTTGTGCCCAAAACAAAACGCGAATTTTCAGTTTTGTTTTTATTGGTACAGGGGCGTCATTTGGGGCCACAGGGTGGGGGGCAAATTCTTCCCCCCTGGATTTAGAATTAATTTTATGAGTACAAATATATTTTTTTGTATTTTTAAATTTAAATAATGCTAACTTAAGCACATAAAACTGAAGTTTTATTATTAAAGCATCTAATTTATACATGCTTAATTAATAAAAAAGATGCAACAAGGCCACTGTCCCCGGAAAACAAAATCTTGCCCCCGCAGGAAAACCTTAAATGACGTCCCTGTATAGGTAGAAGCGTGATTCTGTAGCGAAGAGAATTTTGCATTGCATTATTTCACTATCTTTCATGCACACGACAACTATTCCTCATTGTAATTGGCAGCGTGTTTTTACTCAGGAATGTCTCATTTGACTGCACCTCTAAGAATAAGGCAATAAGTAGGGCCACGATTTTGTCGCGAAAAGATTTTTACCTCACTTTGTTTCAGTGTCTCCTGTGCACATCGGCAGCTCTGCTTCATGATTACTGGCAGCGTGTCTTTGTTCAGACACGTCTCTCATTTGACTGCCCCAATTAGAGTAAGATTATTGTGAGTCTGTACGTCTATAATTTGCCAAGGCCAGTGAAAGTAAAATTATCCAATTACGGGCGATGTAGCAGAGCTGTAGACGTGCACATGACGCATCGAAACCAAATGTTGCAAAAATCTTTTCACCATAAAATTGTGGCTCTAGCAATAAGGCAATGAACGACTTGAAAAGAGGCGGAGCTTCAGTCAGGTGTGGGAAACAAATTCCTGTCTCCATGGATACCGATGCCAAATATAACCATCATTTAGCTGTTTGGTTTCTCATGTCCCGGATGAGATGTACGTCAAGAAAATTGATATTTGTTTGGAATTTGCTGGTTTTTTAGGTAAACATTAATCTTATGTATTTACGTATCTTAACCATGAAGTAGAAACTAATATTTTTTACCCTTAACGTGCAAATCTATGAATGCGCAACGATTTTGCAATCTGCAGCTACCAACTAACAAATCAGCATGTTTGTAATCAAGCTTTGTTTCCCACAGTACTTTTCCCCTGCGGTGACGTCAGGGGGCGTGTACTTCAAGTCGTCCATTGAGGCTATTGGTATCAAAATGAGCTGTCGCTAGTGTCATGAACATTTCGCGAAAGGAATTAAGCCCCAGTTTGTTTCAATGCCTTACGTATACATCTGCAGTTCTCTTCGCAGCTATTGGCAGCTTGTCTTCGTAAAGTGACGTCTCTAATTTGACTGTGCCAGTGACGGTAATGTTACTGCGACAACACGCGACTGTGATTTTCCAGAAGAAACCCAAGACTAGTGTGAGTTAAAACATCACTAACTGTGAAGCAGAACTGCAGATGTTCACATGAGGCACTGGAGCAAGTAGGTTTAATGGATCTTTTCGTCGTAAAATCGTGGCCCTAGTTATAAGATAGGTAGTATGCGCTAAATTCAGCACTATTATAGATCGCATTGTCCGTAATAATAATTTTAAAAAAATTGTCTTACATGTAGATTTTTGAGTGCAGTATAGTCTGCACAATTTGGTTAGCAGTTAGAGCAGGGGTCACGGTGGCCGGGTGGTCAGACAACTCGTCTTCCACCAAGACGATCTGTATTGTTCCCCGGCGGAGATTTTCGTGTGTGGGAATCGTGCCGGATGATACCGTTATTCGACTGGTTTTCTCGGGGATCTTCCGCATCCCCTTTTCCTCATTTCGATGCCTTTCCATTGTAGGGTTTCATTCCATGTCACCTTTAGGAGTTAACATGTGCCTACAGGCTCCTCCTAGTCGTAAGCCAGCATTTGTAGTGATATAACCTGGCCCTCGGTGCTGTCTTCATACGATACTATTATTATTAACATTACCATCATCACCATGACTTACTATGTCAATATTAAATGTGGCGGAAAGCTACAAACTGGGGAAAGAAAACAAAGTAACACCTTCAAAACCACCAACATGTGTGAGTGATGACAATTTAACGTTGTACATCGGGCTGATCGCAAGTAGGAATCGTGCCAAACAATGCCGCTGTCGTTGGTCTGCGGGTTTTCTCGGGTATATCCTATGTTACTCTACCTTCATTCCGGCGCTGCTCTCACTTTACCCACCCCTCACCAGTGCGGGAATCCTCGCTGTTTAGGGCGCTACCTAAGTGAAAGAACTGGCGACAGTCAAAAACACATATTTGTATGTCAGATTTAATTCGGTACGGCCTAGTACTTGTCAAAACTACATAAAAATGACTTTTTTTTTTCATCTCTGTGCAACCCACATTACTTTTTTTTTCGATGCCTTGAATTCTGTGAGGAAATAGGTAAACCTGCCCAAACTTTGTGATACTAAGGCTGCGCCCGTCAGTAGCGGAAGGATGTTAAACATTTCAATTTTGGATCTTATATTTCGTTACCTTAATAGTAAAACCTCGTAACTCCATTTCGCATCCATTCAGAAAAAAGGAGAGAAAAACTAATTAATTTGCCTCACACTGAGAAAAAAATACTAATTTTTGTGCCACATAAATATAAATGAAAATTTTATACATACTTTCAACAACATTTCATTGTAAATACCTTACTACGTTGGTTTAAATGGGCTAGAATGTCTAATCTTCATAATATGGAGTTACAAGCTATTACTATTAAGGTAACGAATGATACTTCGGTACAGCGATCACTTATTACTGCTAGTAGCCTAGTGAACGTGGTGTACAGATCATTTCAAATTTTGAGAAACCCGCAGCAAAGAGGTTTTTTTACGATATTAGTTAATTGGATGATATATAGTCGGTTTACCATTTCAAGTTTAAAAAAAAAACTCAAACATATATAGGCTTACCCGTAATTTTTTCGCACGTGTTTATAATTGTGACAGTATATTTAACTTGTAAACGCAGAAAGTGGTTTTGGTTCAAAAGTGATATTACTGAAACATGACAAAGTCCCCCACATAGTATAATTTTACATGCGGCCCCTTAAATTCTCTCCCGCTATAGCTCATAGATAGGCGACGCCTTCAAGCGCTGATCAGAATATCGTGACTTCTTCGATTTAACTACAGGAACGCACGATGATTTCATTTAATTTTTAACATAGCATTACGTCTCGACGACAGCAAAGTCATTAGAGACGACCACGCACAAGTCAACACAAGGGACAGGAACATTGGCCGCATACGTTAAGTAATCATCCCAGAATTAGCTTGGGTCTATTTTGGAACACCGCGTGAAATCTAAAACAGGATAGCTAGGGTCGAGAATCAAACCTGGATCCTTTCGGATGCGAGTCGACCGTGTTAGTGTTGTGCTACCTCGCTTGGGAGAGTTGCACTATTATGCATTATGCTGATTACGACATGCATTTAATATGCATTTGCACGACGTTGCTTACCGAATTCGGCCATGATGTTTAAACAGAGAGTTAGTATGGACATGAGAAATATATTTTGTATATATATTTTTTGGAAGATACAGTGACGTAGCGTGGTTGTGTTCCTAGGTGTGCGCACCGACTATACACTCTAAGTACGTGGCATTTGTGTTGCAGAGACCAAGACATAGAATATTTAGGAATACATAAGTGTGGTAGTGTGGTGAACTCAGTCACACACGTCAGCAAAATTGCGTCGCTGGCCAGCAACATGATGGAAACGCCTACCGACTATCAACGTAAGGCGGCTGTCCTGCTAACTGCCTGCCAAGCCAATATGATACCTGCCGTAACATGAAGGAACTAAATAGAAACGATACAGGTATCAACAGCCTCGGGCAGCCAGTAAGCTGCGTAGTTCGCCCGTATCAAATGTGCCGTCACGTCATTTCACTTCTGTATTAGTATGTAGTCTGTGACCAAGATGCGTCACTGGAGAAATTGTACCTTCCCTTTTGTAAGCTACCGGCTCGAGGAGAAAGGGTTTTATGCCACTTCAACAACGAGGTTTTAAGAGCCAATGAGAGTGAATTGATGTGAAGTGAAAACACAACTTCCATGAACATTTTTGAAAAATAAAAATTTAATTGTATCAGGCATGCAAATAAAAATGTTGTGCAAACAGTCGAACCTAGGACCTCTCGTATTGTAGAACGGCACCTAAACAGATTAGTCTACAGAGGCATGTGTACCAGTAATATTTCCACAGACAACTCAGTGCAGTGTACAGTCATCGCTTAGCACAGAAAACCTTGAAACACTGCATGCGACGTCATTATGATCCACTGACCTGTACGTACAAGTGCACAACCTGGTATTACCGTGGCCCCGAGCCTCTATGACGTCATTAACTTGTGTGATCGCTTTACGGGTGGTTGTCAAACTACCGTGGATAGTTACTGGACAGGCGCATTAACCGGCAAAAGGTCACGACATTGTCGGCCAACGGAAGACGTCTAACGAGCATACACTCTAAAAAATAGTTTGTAAATTTGCCACACGTGTGTATGGGAGCGCTAAGAAAGGAGATATGTTAGAATAGTTTCCCAGACATTAATGGTAGCACTGCTAAACGTTTTTATAAAACAGTCAGAAGTATACTAAAGTTACCAGACTTGTATTGTAACACTTGTAAAAGTTTGCATGTTTACAAGGCGGAAGTATGGTAACTGTCCCATACTGTGTTCAGGTTAATTACTTCCTAGACATTTTAGGAAGTTTTTTTACAGTGATGAATTTGGAGTCTAGGCTGTTGGCCGAAAATACACATATCTATGAATAATGCTGTCAGGAAATACTTCCAGTAAATCGGTTTTTAGAATTTAACTCTTCCAAACAACAAAGTGGTGCTTTAAGAAATATGGCGATAGGAATGATTATATCAAAACAAAAATTCGCAAATCCAATAAGCTACTGCAGGTTCCAAGAATAAATGAACCAATTTTATCCGTCGTAACAAAATAACTAAAAAATTTTTTAATTAGAATATTTTGTGATAATCGTTAGGCTAGGTCGCATACCGGGGACGTTGCTACACAAACTGGTTGTATTAAAAACAAGCAAAATTATTTATTTGAACATCATATTTATAGAAACAACGTGTAATGTTTTTAGCGTCGTAAATCGCCATCTTTGTTTTGAACATTTCGAAATGGCGATCGCGTGTTTCGTGAGCGGTATTTTCGCTGAATGTCACGAAGTTGCAATACCTGTATCTATAAAAGAGATATACTGAAGTCGGTTCGTTAAGAAGACATTTTTAAAAATAAATCGTACCTTTTCGTAATAAACTGGAGAGAACACACAGTGTGACAAATGAGATTCAGATACGGTAAAATAATGACTACATCATCACATTTATCTCTTTCCCTATCCATCCCTTCTCTCTGCCTCTATCTCTCACATACTTTATCTCTATTGAGCCTGTCTTCTATCATCGATGACTTTTTTTTCTCAAAGTGAGGAGGCTATTAAAGCAGGAAACGACACCGTATCTCCTGGGACAGATAGGCAGGTATCTGTATCGATGTTTAAAGACATCGGTGTATGGAAAACAGGACAACTGTTCACCTGCACCGGGTTACGTTTTAAATGGCCATTGTTCTTACCAGTATAAAATAACGTATCCTGACAACAAGACTGGCTGTTTCAGCTGTAATAATATGGTGTTTGTTAGGAATATCGAAGTTCACGCATAGTTGCTGAACGCCGGGTCGTGAACCAGCGTCATTTGTGATATCGCAATAAGTGGGGAAGAGAATGAAAAAAAGAAGTTTCAATTTATGACTTTGAAGTATGTACTTATATTACTAACTTGACTCATCAGTAGAGGCACAATTATTTCGTGTATTGATTGTAGGTCAGGTTGAACGCCAATAACGTATACTTCACCTACACTTCTGTGATTAGACAACAGATGTTTCAACACGCCTTTGACTACTGCAGGCCAGTAATATGAAAGGAAACAAGTAGTAGGGATTACACATACTACCCACTTGTACGGTTACAAGCCAATGTATATTTAATTTCGACTAGTACAGATACAGAACTGAGAAGTCTAGTCTGTTGCCAGATCAATACGCGAAATACTCGTGCCTGTACTTATCAGTAGTTGCCAAGAGTGAAACGTTGTTATGTGCAGAAATTTTTTAATATGATTCAAAACATGGCTTCGCGTTAGGTAACTGCTGACTGGTAAAATCAGTAATGAAATAAGGTACTTAGTCATAAAGTAAATATTTTATGCCGGCCTCCGTAAAGTAGTTGGTTGGGCGCCGGTCTACGGAGCAAAGGGTCCTGGGTCCAATTCCTGACTCGGGCAAGAATATAGTATTGTCCCTTCAACATACTTCACCCTCATCGGATCTTAAGATCTCGCTCTTTAGTTTTTCGGTGGCTTCGAAAATATTTTATTTAACGAAAATTAGTTTTTATATCAAAAATTATCTCATACAATTTTAACACTTATATATCATCGTTAGATATGGTTAGATGTACGTCAATTTCGCGGGTTCATATGGCAGCAGCCTAAACTTGTCAGTCCTATACGTCCACTGGCCACAATCGATTATATATTGGCTTATAACCGTACAAGCAGGTAGCAAGCGATAGCACTTCGCATTATTTCCTTATTTACTACTGGCTTGCAGTAGTCAAACGCGTTTCATAACAGCCGCCAGCAAGTCACAGACATGACAGTGAAGTATACATAATTGGCGTTCAACCTGACCTGGAATGTATCTGCGAAATTTACGTACCTCTATAGATGGCAGTATATCGCGGAAATTTGTTGTGTCAACATAGCCTTGAAAACACTGTAGCTCCTTGTGACATGTATGATTTGTGATAACCGTCTGACACAGAGCAGCTGTCTGCAGACCAATAATTGGCATCAAATATTACAATAGCGGCATTTATACTGGCTCAGTCAAATAGGGCAACAGATCCGCATACAAACGAAAGCCAGTAATATTTTCATAAGTTGAACGTACGTTGAAACCCAGCAAACAGTCAAGTTTTCCCGCGATAAATCATCATTAGAGCCACGATTTTATGGCTAAAAGATTTTTGCAGCATTCTGTTTCGATGCGTCATGTGCACACCTGCAGTTCTGCTACATCGTCTGTGATTGGATGATTTTACTCTCACTTGCCTTGGGAAATTATAGACGTACGGAGTCACAATAGTTTTAATCTGTTTGGTGCAGTCAAATGAGAAACGTGTATGAACAAAGACACGCTGCCAATAACCTTGAAACAGAAATGCCGATGTGCACGTGAGTCACTGAAACAAAGTGGGGCAAAAATCTTTTCGCGACAAAATCGTGGCCCTAATCATCATCTTTAATCATCGTTTGTATATGAAATTTTCTGTTGTAATACACCAAACGGATTTTTAGATTTTTGCCCCTGAAATATCACATATTTTGTAGTCAAAATAAGTCAAAATTAAGCAACGTAATTTTTTGCTAGCAAACGGTACATTATTACAAAATCGCTCTGGCTAAATTGTGGATCGTATGATTGTACACCGTCTCAAATGTTTCAAACCGTTTGGAAAAAATATTCGAGGTATTTGTAATTGATTGAAATAAATAGAAAAATCATGGCGTTAAGACCTCGTCGTTAAAGTGCGGTAAAACATATTTCTGTGTACCTCGGAAACTAAAGACCAATGAGAAGCTTTAAACGAAACGAGAGCCAATGATAATAATGTACAAGAGTAACCAATGTATGAGAAGTAACATTATCCAAAAGCCCTCGGTGGTGGAGCTTTTTTTATGAACGTCACATTTCAAACGTTGGTTACTTGTGTGCGATCCTACCGCACTGGATTTATTTGTTCGTGCTTCATTTTTGTCATTTATGCTAAGTCCTTTACCACATAGTTTGTACATTTATTTATTTTATATACGGTACTATTGTAAGATTTATGCCAAGCCGCCACTGTGCTATATATTCCCATTGATTGAAATTATTGCACACATGTGCTGTAATATTTTATTGCTTTCGAGTGCAATTTTTTTTCCTTGCATGTAAGGTATATCATTATGTATATTTTTTCTTTCAATGTAGACCATTCTTTCGAGTATGATACCCTATAATGTGTTTCGCCTTAATGAAAGCTGGAAGAGGTGAATATTTGACTAACACAAGACATTAGCGGGGAACGTTCCTCACGCAATACGCGTGACATATGGTATTGTTGAGTCTTCGCAATGAAACAAATTTTAGTAACCAATTCGGCTGAACACAAATTTACACCCGTCCAGACCTGACGTTATAATTTTATGAAATAATATTTTTTAATTGAGGTAGCCTATATTGTACACGACTTTATTTTTTAAAATTTTTGTACAACGTATTTTGTTTAACTAGAGGGCAACAAAATATATTTATTAAATGTTCGTATACGAGAAAATATGATTAAATGTTACTGTAGGAGCTGAAATCGGCATAATACACGTACAACGTTTTTTAAATGATGTTCCTAAGCAGACGTTAGTAAGATACGTTATGAAGTATTAGAATATAATTGTGTTGGCCGAAGCTCTGCACATCGCTCAATGGCTTGGATAGGCGGCCTTCTTAAGATCGCAGCTTACCACGCGCTTCGAATGTGTTGTATTGTGTGGATAAATGTAATTTTTACTAAATTATTCCACATGCATCCGTTGCGCAAATGTAGCGAAACAAAACACATTCAGACAAGTACGTAATATCGTTGATAGCACCACATACTTATTTTTAAAAAATACTAATTCAAAACCCTACTACATAGCCAAAAACGGCGGCGTTTTTAGACAAGATGTATGTGATATTAACTGCACTGAACTTTGCTACTCATTTTCCCTTAGTAACAAATCCCGTAGTAGAGATGGATCGGCGGGTATCTTGCACGTTAGTTTAGCGCTTGGCTCGTTGAGGCGATGAGATATTTGATACACGCTTAAAAGTCACCCTTATAGCTCCGTAGCCTGTAAGATTCCAACGCGCAAAACCATTCAAGGTAGTCGCCGTCCATAAAGCCGCGGGTTCCATATTTACTGTGCTTATATATATATATATATATATATATATATATATATATATATATATATATATATATATATATATATATATATATATATATATATATATATATATATATATACATATATACATACACACATATTCTAGAAGGGAACAGAACAGTAAAATCGTCTTATAGATTAATTTAAATAGTTTTATGTACCCTAATTTTTTTAGAGCAAGAAATTTGAAAGTACAGTTTTGCATTAAATATTTTTGTTACACAGTAAAAACTATTTTCATCCAGTTTACGTGCTGGTAGTCTAAACGATATCTGCTCCGTTTTAGAATGTAAATATAATACTCGAGAAAAAAAACAGCGTAAATAGGATTACATTGAATTAAAGAACAGAAGACTGACAAGGAACTTCTTTATTTCAGTTGTCACTGGAGTCACTTGTTTTACGAGACAACGTCGTTAAGCTCATCACTGTCAAGTTAGCCATGTTCAGAGATACGTGTGTTTGTCAACACCTGCAGCTGTCAGGGAAACGAACTATTAAATTCACTCGTCTGACCTGCCTAGTCGTGTCGTTCTGCTATACTCAGGAGATGCGTTTTTCTGGTTTTTACTAGGACCTGATTGCGACCACATTTTAACGTTCTGTCTGATCGATGACGTACGATACGCTTCATTAAGAACAGTCTTCGAGATGAATACAAACTACAGTTTAGCGTTTTACGTTTAGAGGAGATGGGTCAAGTGGAGAGCAAGCAATATAGTCAGCCTTATATCCCACGCTTTTCCAGGTACATAACGTGCTCATATGACACGTAAATTATATCTGCAACACACTGAAAAAATACTTATTGGTCACAACAAAACATTTCATCATTAAGGACATTACCAATTTTTTTTATTGACCACAAACATTTTTTTGCTGTCCCCAATAATGTTTTTCAGTGACTACAAAAAAATTGTGAAACCACAACAAAATTATTTCTTGAGGTCCGTACTGACAAAAAATGTTGTAGCTACCACAAAACTGGTTATTTAATGTACAGTGTGACATATTTTACGTGTCAAAAGCCAAAGTATTAAACTACAGTTGTCAGGATGTAAGTTTTTACCCTTTGCTTCAAAAGAAACTGAGCACCAAACCAATATAAATGCCAATTTTTACTGTTTTCTCCGCATCTTTAATGACATACACCCGGTAGAGGTGGTTGAAAATTGCAAGATTTATTTCTAAGAGCGTATTCACTAAGCCAGTGTAGTCTTGCTTCTTTTACTGTCGGACGATGGTTATGTTAGAGAAAATTCACAAGAAGTTCAGTCGTAGCGTACCAGAATTATTATTTTCCCAATACAATAGGAACTCATCAGTATCGAAAGAAAAGTGTCGGAAATGAATAAATTACATTGAAGCCTGCCAAACAATTAATGTTCCCTGCGATAAAATACCATATTTAACAATAGGGTTAAAGAAAAGCGTGGCGTATATTGACAACACATCGTTTACCTTTCCTGAAATATATCGGCATTCCCAGAACAGTTATACATGGAGATGCGGATACACGAGCAAACAGTGTTTTCACAGATGAAGTCTTGCTAGAGACTCATCTTAATTGACGGCGGCCCGGGGAAGAGGATAATGGTTGTGTGAGAAAGGGAAAGGGACAGACACCAGAGCCGAGATCTGTGCGGCTGTACGGGATGCTGTAATGTATGATAATTAATATGGATAGCACCTCGGAACGTGCTGGTTTATCAGATCCTGTCCTGTCAGGCCGGCCGGCCAGTGCGACAGTCACCTTGCTATCATGCTTGCTTCCCACTGTGGCTGTGCCTGGAGTATGACAATGATCTATAGCTGGAATAAGAATTTATTGGTTTGTGAACATACGCCATTGCTCATGTTTTGTTGACAAAATTTGTGTTGTGTGACAAAGTACAAAAATACAAAGACAGAGATAAATCACAAAAACAGGAAAAAGCTATCCCAGAGGAAATCCGTCAGTTTTATATGTAGCAAGGATTCTAAAGATAGAATTCAGTCAAATTTCGACCACAGACAGGCACAAAGAAAACCAGATTGTGAATATGAAAATATATGGAGGTAGACAAAAGACAAGATACAACATGAAACAAGTTAAATTCAACGTTTCGGGTATTACGATCTATTCCCGTCTTCAGGCTGAGGCTCAGCTGGTCGGAACACCAAGATGCGAATTTATAGCCGAGTACCTAATGTAACTGAGCTCTAGGTATCAGCGCTCTTTCTGCATTTCCCTCAGGCTGAGTCACCGAAAAAAAAGTAGGGACTTGAAAAACTCCCCTATAATTTTGGCCACGAGCTGGAATTCTAACAACTTTAACTTCGAGTCACATTCCCGATTAGCACATGACTTCTTTGAAACAACCAGGAAAGCACTAAGCAAATTATCGTCGTTGGCAGTGAAAAACCTCCTGTGTGTCATCGGTTGTATTAAAAGAGACTTCGTACTAAAATTTGTGTACGAATTGTACTTAAGTGTACAGACTAATACAAATGAATTATGTGTATGTAGTTCTGTGATAGTTAATTTCCCCCCCCCCCCAAAAAAAACTAACAATAATATGTGATCTTGTTTTTTTTCCCCTGAAAATTTTTTAATTTTGCACATAGGAGGTTTTTCACGGGCAACGAGGTTATATAGAAGCAACTTAATGCCAGCCCGTTCAAACACCCCCCTCCCCTCTGTCAGCAAGTAGCCAATTAGCAGTTGTTTTCTGCCTCAGTTCACAGATTTTCTTGGAGGCTAGTAACATGCTAGCGAACCCGTGAGTTTTACCGGTCTTTGTAGATCATGCTGGATGTTTGTGTTTCGTCTGCGCATAGTCAAGATATGTTCTAGCATCCATAAACTTACTCTCTCTATCCTAAATATATAGCTTACACTCTAAAAAATAGCTTGTAAATTTGCCACACGTGCGTATAGAAGCGCTAAGAAAGTAGGTATGGCAGAATAGTTTCCCAGACATTCATAGTAGCGTTCCAAAACTTTATTTTAAAACAGTCAAATGCATACTGAAGTTACCAGACTTTTATTGTAACAAGTGTAAAAATTTGCATATTTACAAGTCGGAAGTATGGTAACTGTTCCATACTGCGTTTAGGTTAATTACTTACTAAACGTTTTAGGAAGTTTTTTGCAGTGTATGATGGTAATTTGTTTTAAAGAACTTGTGCGAAATAGTTTTAAAAAATAGGTATAAAAATAAAAAAATTTAAATTAATTGTGGGACTAATAATGGTACATTATTTTTTAAATATATTTTGCAATTAGAATTGGAAAATAATAGTACATCACCATAATAATTCACATGTTAAGTGAATGTTAAAAGCACCCGTTCACAATAAAGTAGGTTCATGGAAACTGGTTGATAAGGTTTGCATGTAGTAACATTTGAAACGCAACTAAGAAATTCAAAACAAAACTAACGAAAAAAATAAACACTGACTAAAGGCGAACCGACTGTCTGATTACACAGGAATTTCTTTATGTATTTGCTATGAATGAAAGGCATACCTGGGCAATGGTATACTGCTGTGGTTAACAAATTTTATGACATTTGCGTTGCAATATATTTGTTGTTACAATGTTCACAATCGTGTTGAAAACCTACACAAAAATTATTTTCCAGTTGTGATGTTAACACGATTCCGGTGATATAAAGTCACATAACCATGAAAAAAACGTTGCAAATAAAAAATTATTTTGTCACTTTAACAGCCACAAGAGGCTTCCCTACGTATCCTTAAAACGGTTCGCCACGAATTGTGATACTTTTTTTTAGTGAATCGATAGTTCAGTACAATAACATTTATAAATTTCGCTACGAGTATAAAAAAATTAAGTAGGCTTGTTATAAGCAGCTTCTTTAAGTCTGCCATATTTGGGAAAATACAATTTTTTTTACAATGGACTTGGAACAATGTATTTAATAAGTAGTGTTATATGGTCACCGATAAGAGTCAAACGGGAAAGAGAACAATTTTAAAGCTCTCTACGCGAGTTGGGTGACCTGCGCGTTATTATGATAACGCTTTGAATATGCCCCCGAGGTACACTTAGCATTCCATCTATTAGTGAATGTCACACACAAACACACATCGTGTTACGGGAGCCACATAAAGAGATATTCTAGGATTTTAATAGGATATAATTGCTTAAAATAAACACTATCCAGAGACAGGGACATTTTGCGAATTCATTTCAAAAGACGTAAGATTTCAAACTTCAGTACACGTTCATATTTTGGCGATTGGATCACAGTTAATGAAACTCTTCCCTGAGGAATATGCACCAATAGCAGAAATACTGACTTACTGTCACTTGCCCTACTTTGCCAGACTTAGAAAAAGTAAGGACCCCTGTTTTTCGCGAAAAGATTTTTGCCCCATTTTGAGTCAGTGCCTTACGCGCACATCTGCAATTCTGCTGCATGATTATTGGCAACGTGCCTATGTGAAGAGCCTTATCTCATTTAACTAAGCCAAATACAGGAACATTCCTGCAGTATCACACGTCTATGATTTGCCGGTAGAATCCCAAGGCTCGTGAGAGTTAAAATATCCAATGACTGACTACGAAGCAGAACTGCAGATGTGTTGTCGTCTTATCCCGGAAGTTACAGTGATATACAGGTTATTGGCGTTCAACCTGATCTACTATCAATACGCGAAATACTCGTGCCTCTACGAATCACTAACAATCTGTGAATCAGTTATAAATATAACAAATTTAGACATGAAGTATTCGACGCGAAATATCAGAGTAATACTGCCTTACGGAAAAATGTCAGGGATTTTATTTTGTGATATTTAAATTATTAAATATATTTTGCGAATTAATTTACACAAAACTTATGAGGTATTTTAAAATAGTTTCTGAATAACTATTTCATGATAAATTTAATGTAAATCAAATAGTTTTTTTTAAATAACGAAGATTATAAGGTTGCAACAATTACATAATATTAAATAAGTTTTTATCTGCGCTCTGTCGTGTTAAAGATGTTGAGAAGTATTTATCGAGAAAACGTTGATAAATCCAAAGCGGTAGGGATAAGTCCACGTTTAACGCAATGGTTGCGAGTTATGTAGGCAGAAATCTTAACATGTGACAGAATGACTACGCCCATTCATATGAAGTGCAGAAGTCGATAATATGTTTGCACGAAGACGATGGTAATGATTTTTCGCTTTCTATTGGATGTATCGTTACGTCACTGGTGACGCGATATTTTATAAGCATTATATTTACACTGTGGTGCAGTGCTTGGGACACCCTATTTATTTAAATTCTCGTAATATCTGAATCTGATAGTAGTAACAAGAATATACAGTATGTTTTACAACACCTGTGTAACTTAATTAAATGTATGGGTTTGATATAACTGTAAAATGTATGAGAAATTTCTGGTTTACAGATCGAAGTTCAATACCAAATCAGTAGTCGAGAAAATAAACTTTAAGGGCTTGTTCCCGAGTTTTTTTCAGACTGGTTCCAATAACTCAAATATTTTTTAACCAAAAGTTTTAAAAAAATTGAGTCAATGTGCAATCACACGATGCACAATACTGTGGACGCGTTTTTTTTTTAAATAATGTACTATTTGCCAGCAAAAAAATAATTTTCTTCATTTTTGCTTATTTTCACCACGAAAAACGTGGTACTTTGGGAAAGAAATCTAAAAAACCGTTCAGTATAATTCTACAAAAAAATTCAGCTACAAATTATAACATATAAGTGTCAAAACTGTGCAGCAAAATTTTGATACGAGTATTAGCAATAAAAAAAAATATTTTAGAAATCACTGCAAGACTCCGTAACAAGGCCTTAATAAAAAAAAGTTGGTTTGTTTACAAAATAGAAACATAAACACGTTCATGACCAAATTACTAGTCGAGACAATAAATACGTAATTATGTAATATAGCACGGTACATAACCATCTTCTGTCATAAGGTGACCGTCTGGTTGAACGTGTTTTACGCATTGGAGGCCTAGAAGTGCTGGAGCGGTAAGGACGAGACAACACGCACATCGCGTCTCTCTATGACCTCTAGACGCAAGTCACTGGACTGGCGTACAGTCTTCTCGCTGACAACGTGCCTATATGAGACTTTCAGTTGTTACCCTATCGTTTTGTAAAGGTTTACTGTACTCGCTATGCCTAGAGACGGGAAAAATTCACGGGTTCACTGTCCTGTAGGCTAGTCTGCAAGAATATTTGTGAATTGAAGCAGAGTTAGCTGCTTGCTGTTAAAATGATATAGGTAGGGACATGCAAAATTCGCATTATTATTTGGCGACACGTTATAATTGACTGTCCTGTACATATAAGCGTACAACTGTTGCCCCACCTGCATCCCCCGTTAACATTGGCCAAAGAAAATACCAAATGCCAGGAGGATGCAAGCGCAGACAGGAAGGTGGATCGGGTTCTGCAAGGAATTGCAGAGCTCCCCAAACACAAAAGGGTGGTAAAAAATATGTAAGACAGATGCTAGGCCGAGTGCATGCCAGTGTTGTTGCCTTACAAAAAAAAC